>JBAMIH010000274.1:0-35000 GCA_038501795.1 Pseudopleuronectes americanus
TGATGAGGGGAGCAGAGGAAGAGAGAGAGAGAGAGGGGATGAGAGACGGAGGGGAGGAGATGAGGGGGAGAGGGAGAGGAGCGAGGGAGGGGATCGATGAGGAGAGAGGATGGAGGGGTGGTGAGGGGAGAGGAGAGCGGAGGAGAGGGAATAGAGCGAGAGGAGTGGAGGGAGCAGGGATAGGAGGAGAGGGAGGGAGAGAGGAGGCTGAGGAGGGAGGTGAGAGGAGGAGAGAGGAGGCAGGAGGAGGAGGAGGGGGAGAGGAGGGGGATGTGAGGGAGGAGCAGGAGGGGAGGAGGGAGGGGAGGATGGGATGGAGAGGAGAGAGAGATGGGGAGGAGGGAGAGAGGGGAGAGGAGGAGGGCGGAGGGAGAGGGAGGAGAGGGAGAGGGGAGAGAGGGGAGAGGAGGAGGGGAGAGAGAGAGAGAGAGGGCGAGGAGAGGAGGGGAGTGGGAGGGAGAGAGAGGAGGGGAGGGGGAGAGGGAGAGGAGGGGGGAGATGAGGGGAGGAGAGAGGGGATGAGAGAGCAGGGAGGAGAGGGAGGGAGGAGAGATGAGAGGGAGAGAAGGAGGAGGGAGAGGAGGAGAGGAGACGGAGAGGGGGAGAGAGAGAGGGGAGGAGGGGAGAGGAGAGGAGGGAGGGTGGAGGAGAGGGAGGGGAGGGGGGGGGAGGAGAGGGGGAGGAGGGAGGAGGGGGGAGGAGGGGGGGAGGGGAGGAGGGGTGGGGGAGGGAGAGGGGAGGGGAGGGGGAGAGGAGGGGAGGAGGGGAGAGGGAGGGAGGGGAGGGGGAGAGGGGAGGGGGAGGGGAGGGGGGAGGATGGAGAGGGAGGGAGGAGAGGGGAGGAGGGAGAGGGGAGAGGGGAGGGGGGAGAGGGAGGAGGAGGAGAGGAGGAGAGGGGAGGGGGAGGGAGAGGGGGGGGAGGGGGGGGAGGGAGGGAGGGGAGGGAGGGGAGGAGGGGGAGGGGGGAGGGGAGAGAGGGAGGGGGAGGGGGGAGGAGGAGGGGGGGAGAGGGAGGAGGGAGGGGGAGGGGGAGGGAGGGGAGGGAGGGAGGGAGGGAGGGGGGAGGGGGAGGAGGAGGGGGAGGGAGGAGGGGAGAGGGGGAGGGAGAGGAGGGAGGGGGAGGGGGGGGAGGGAGGGGGGAGAGGGGGAGGGGAGAGGAGGGAGGGGGGAGGAGGAGGGGAGGGGGAGGAGGGGGGAGGGAGGAGGAGGGGAGGGGGGAGGGGAGGAGGGGGGGGGAGGGGAGGGGAGGGGAGGAGGGGGGGAGGGGGGGGGAGGAGGAGAGGGGGGGAGGGAGGGAGGGGAGGGGGGGAGAGGAGAGGGAGGGGGGGAGGGGGAGGAGGGGAGGGGGGAGAGGGAGGGGAGGAGGGGAGGGGGGGGAGGAGGGAGGGGAGGGAGGAGGGGAGGGGGAGGGAGGGAGGGGGGGGAGGGAGGGAGGGGAGAGGGGGAGGGAGAGGGAGGGAGTGGGAGGGGGAGGAGAGGGGGGGGAGGAGGGAGGGGAGGGAGGGGGAGAGGAGGGAGGGGGGAGGGAGGGGAGAGGGAGGGGAGGGAGAGGGAGAGGGGAGGGGGGAGAGGAGGGGGAGGAGGGAGAGGAGGGGAGGGAGGGGGAGGGGGGGGAGGGAGGAGAGGGGGGAGGGGGGAGGGGGGGAGGGAGGGAGGAGGGGGGGAGGGGGAGGGAGGGGGGAGAGGGAGGGGGGGGAGGGGAGGAGGAGGGGGAGGGGAGGGGGGAGGGGGAGAGGGGGAGGAGGGGGAGAGGGAGGGGGGAGGGGAGGAGGGGGGGGAGGGGGAGGAGAGGGGGAGGGAGGGGGAGAGGAGGGGGAGGGGGGAGAGAGAGGGGGGAGGGAGGGGGGAGAGGGGGGAGGGAGGGAGGGGGAGGAGGGGGGGGGAGGAGGGAGGGGGAGAGGGGGAGCGAGGGAGGGAGGGGGAGAGGGAGGGGGGAGGGGGAGGGGAGGGGGGAGGGAGGAGGGGAGGGGAGGGGGGGGAGGGGGAGGAGGGGAGGGGGGAGGAGGGAGGGAGGGGGGAGGAGGGGGGAGGGGGGGGGGAGAGGGGGAGGGGGGGAGGAGGGGGGGAGGGGGAGGGGAGGAGGGAGGGGAGGGAGGGGGGGAGGGGGAGGAGGAGGGGGAGGAGGGGGGGCGGGAGGGGAGGAGGGGGGGGAGGGAGGAGGAGGGGGAGGGGGGAGGGGGGAGGGATGGGGGGGGGAGGGGGGAGGGGAGGGAGGGGAGGGAGGAGAGGGGGGGAGGAGGGGGAGGGAGGGAGAGGGGGGGGGGAGGGAGGGGGAGGGGAGGGAGGGGGGGAGGGAGAGAGGGAGGGAGGGAGGGGAGGGGGGGAGGGGAGGGAGGGAGGGGGAGGGGAGGGGGAGGGGAGGGGGAGAGGAGGGGGGGAGAGGAGGGGGGGGAGGGAGGAGAGAGGGGGGGAGGGAGGGGGAGGGGAGGGAGGGAGGGGGAGGGGGGGAGGGGGGAGAGGGGGGAGGGGAGGGGGAGGAGGGGGGAGGGGGAGAGGGGGGGGGGAGAGGAGGGAGGGGGAGGGGGGGGGAGGGGGAGGGGAGGGGGGGGAGGAGGGGGGAGGGGGGGAGGAGGGAGAGGGGGGGAGGAGGGGGGAGAGGGAGAGGGGAGGGGGGGGAGGGGGGGGAGGGGGGAGGGGGGAGGGAGGGAGGAGGGGGAGGGGAGGAGAGGGGAGGAGGGGAGGGGGGAGGGAGGGGGAGGGGGGGAGAGGGGGGGAGGGGAGGGGGGGGAGGAGGGGAGAGGGGAGGGGGGGAGGGGGGAGGGGGGAGGGGGGAGGAGGGGGGAGGGGGGAGGGGGAGGGAGGGGGGGAGGGAGGGGAGGGGAGGGGAGGAGGGGAGGGGGAGGGGGGGAGAGGAGGGGGGGAGGGAGGGGAGGGGGAGGGAGGGGAGGGGAGGGGGGGGAGGGGGGAGGGAGGGGGAGGAGGGGGAGGGAGGGAGGGGAGGAGGGGGGAGGGGGGGGGGAGGAGAGGGGGGAGGGGAGGGGGAGGGGGGGGGAGGGGAGGGGGGGGGGAGGAGGGAGGGGGGGAGAGGAGGGGGGGGAGGGGGAGGGGGGGGAGGGGGGGAGGGGGAGGGGAGGGAGGAGAGGGGGAGGGGGGGGAGGGAGAGGGGGGGGAGGGGGGGGAGGGGGGGAGGGGGGGAGGGGAGGGGGAGGGGAGGAGGGGGGGGGAGGGGGAGGGAGGAGGGGGGAGGGGGGGAGGGGAGGGAGGGGAGGGGAGGGGGGGAGGGGGGGAGGGGAGGGGGGGAGGAGGAGGGGGGGGAGGGGGGAGAGGGGGAGGGAGGAGGAGGGGGAGGGGGGGGGAGGAGGGGGGAGGGGGGAGGGAGGGGGAGGGGGGAGGGAGGGGGAGGGGGGAGGGAGGGGGAGAGGGGGGGGGAGGGGGAGGGGGGGAGGAGGGGGGAGGGAGGGGGGGAGGAGGGGAGGGGGGAGGGGAGGGGAGGGGGAGGGGGGAGGGGGGGGGGAGGGGGAGGGGGGGGAGGGGGGGGAGGGGAGGGGAGGGGGGAGGGGGGGGGAGGGGGGAGGAGGGGGAGGGAGGGGGGGGAGGGGAGGGGGGGGAGGGAGGGGGGGAGGGGGGGGGGAGAGGGGGAGGAGGGGGGGGGGAGGGGGAGGGGAGGGGGGGAGGGGGGAGGGGGGGAGGGGGGGAGGAGGGGGAGGGGGGGGAGGGGGGGGGAGGGAGGGAGGGGGGGGAGGGGGGGAGGGAGGGGAGGGGAGGAGGGGGGGAGGGGGAGGGGGGGAGGGGGAGGGGGGGAGGGGGAGGAGAGGGAGGGGGGGAGGGGAGGGGGGGGAGGGGAGGGGGGAGGGAGGGGGGAGGGGGAGGGAGGGGGGGGAGAGGGGAGGGAGGGAGGGGGAGGGGGGGGAGAGGGAGGGGGGGAGGGGGGGGGAGGGAGGGGGAGGGGGGGGAGGAGGGGGGGGAGGGGGGGAGGGGAGGGGGGGAGGGAGGGGGGGAGGGGGGGAGGGGGGGGGGAGGGGAGGGGGGGAGAGGGGAGGGGAGGGGGGGGGGAGGGGGGGAGGGGGGAGGGGAGGGGAGGGGGGGAGGGGAGGGGGAGGGAGGGGGGAGGGGGGGAGGGGGGGAGGGGAGGGGGAGAGGGAGGGGGAGGGGGGGGAGGGGGGGGGGAGGGAGGAGGGGGGAGGGGAGGGGAGGAGAGGGGGGAGGGGGGGGGGAGGGGGAGGGGGGAGGGGGAGGGAGGAGGGGGGGAGGAGGGGGGAGGGGGGAGGGGGAGGGGGAGGGGAGGGAGGGGGGGGAGAGGGGAGGGGGGGGGGAGGGAGGGGGAGGGAGGGGGGGAGGGGGAGGGGAGGGGGGAGGGGGAGGGGAGGGAGGGGGAGGGGGGGAGGGGGGGGGGAGGGGAGGGGGGGAGGGGGAGGGGGGGGAGGGGGGGGAGGGAGGGGGGGAGGGGGGGAGGGGGGAGGGGGGGGAGGGGAGGGGGGAGGGAGGGGGGGAGGGGGGGGGAGGGGGAGGGGGAGGAGGGGGAGGGGGGGGGGAGGGAGGAGGGGTGGGGGGGAGGGAGGGGGAGGGGAGGGGGAGGAGGGGGAGGGGGGAGGGGAGGAGGGGGGGAGGGGGGGGGGAGGGGGGGGAGGGGAGGGGGGAGGGAGGAGGGGGAGGGGGAGGGAGGGAGGGGGGGAGGGGGGGAGGGAGGGGAGAGGGGAGGGGGGAGGGGAGGGGGGGAGGGGGGGGGGAGGGAGAGGGAGGGGGGGAGGGGGGAGGGAGAGGAGGGGGAGGGAGGGGGGGAGGGGAAGGGAGGGGGGGGGGAGGGGAGGGGGGGGAGGGGAGGGGGGAGGGGGGGGAGGGGGGGGAGGGGGGAGGGGGGGAGGGGGAGGGGAGGGGAGGGGGAGAGGGGAGGGGGGAGGAGGGGGGGAGGGGGGGAGGGGGGGGGGAGAGGGAGGGGGGGGGAGGGGGGGGAGGGAGGGGAGGGGGGGGGGAGGGGGGGAGGGGAGGGGGGGAGAGGAGGGGAGGGGGAGGAGGGGGAGGGGGGGAGGGAGAGGGGGGAGGGGGGGGAGGGGGGAGGAGGGGAGGGGAGGGGGGGAGGGAGGGGGAGGGGGGGAGGGGGGAGGGGGGAGGAGAGGGAGGGAGGGGGGAGGGGGGGGAGGGGGGAGGGGAGGGGGGAGGGGGGGGGGAGGGGGAGGGGGGGGGGAGGGGGGGAGGGAGGGGGAGGGAGGAGGGGGGGGAGGGAGGGGAGGGGGAGGAGGGGGAGGGAGGGGGGGGAGGGGGGGGAGGGAGGAGAGGGAGGGGGGGGGGAGGGAGGGGGAGGGGGAGGGGGGAGAGGGGAGGAGGGGGAGGGGGAGGGGAGGGGGGGGAGGGGGGGGAGGGGAGGGGGGGGGGAGGGAGGGGGGAGGGAGGGGGGGGAGGGGGGGAGAGGGGAGGAGGGGGGAGGGGGAGGAGGGGGGGAGAGGGGGGGGGAGGGAGGGAGGGGGAGGAGGGGGGGGGAGGGGGAGGGAGGGGGAGGGGGGGAGGGGGGGGAGGGGGGGGAGGGGAGGGGGGGGGGAGGGGGGGAGGGGAGGGGGGGAGAGGGGGGGGAGGGGAGGGGAGGAGGGAGGAGGGGGGGAGGGGAGGGGGAGGGAGGGGGGGGGAGGGGGAGGAGGGGGGGAGGGAGGGGAGGGGGGGGGGAGGGGGGGGGGGGGGGAGGGAGGGGAGGGGGGAGAGGGGGGGGAGGGAGAGGGGGGAGGGGAGGGGGAGGGGGGGAGGAGGAGGGGGGAGGGGGGAGGGGAGGGAGGGGGGGGAGAGGGAGGGGGAGGGGGGGGAGGGGGGGGGGAGGGAGGAGGGGAGGGAGGGGGGGAGGGAGGGGGGGAGGGGGGAGGGGGAGGGGGAGGAGGGGGAGGGGGAGGGGGAGGGGGGAGGGGGGGGGGAGAGGGGGAGGGGGGAGGGGGAGGAGGGGGGGGAGGGGGAGGGAGAGGGGGGAGGAGGGGGGGAGGGGGGAGGGAGGGGGAGGGGGGGGAGGGAGGGGGGGGAGGGGAGGGGAGGGGGGGGAGGGGGGGGGAGGGGAGGGAGGGGGGGGGAGGGGGAGGGGGGGGAGGGGAGAGGGGGGGAGGGAGGGGGGAGGGGGGGAGGGGAGAGGGGAGGGAGGGGGGGAGGGGGAGGGGGGGAGGAGGGAGGGGGGAGGGAGGGGAGGAGGGGGAGGGAGGGAGGGGGAGGGGGGGAGGGAGGGGGGAGGGGGGGGGGAGGGAGGGAGGGGGGAGGGGGAGGGGGGGAGGAGGGGGGGAGGAGGGAGGGGGGGGGAGGGGGGAGGGGGAGGGGGAGGGAGGGGGGGGGAGAGGGAGGGGGGGAGGGAGGGGGGGAGGAGGGAGGGGGGAGGGAGGGGGGGAGGAGGGGGAGAGGGGAGAGGGGAGGGGGGGGAGGGGGGGGAGGGGGAGGGGGGGGGGAGGGGAGGGGGGAGGGGGGGAGGGAGGGGGGGAGGGGGGGAGGGAGGGGGAGGGGAGGAGGGGGGGGAGGGAGGGGGAGAGGGGAGGGGAGGGGGGGAGAGGGGGAGGGGGGGGAGGGGAGGGGAGGGGGGGGAGGAGGGGAGGGGGGGAGGGGAGGGAGGGGGGAGGGGAGGGGGGGGAGGGGGGGGAGGGAGGGGGAGGGGGAGGGGGGGGGGAGGGAGGGGGGAGGGAGGAGGGGGGGGAGGGGGGAGAGGGAGGGGGAGGGGAGGAGGGAGGGGAGGGAGGGGGAGGGGGGGAGGGGAGGGGGGGGGAGGGAGGGGAGGGGGGAGGGGGGGGGGAGGGGGGAGGGGGGGGGGAGGGGAGGGGGGGGAGGGGGGGAGGAGGAGGGGGGAGGGGGGGAGGGGGGGGGAGGGGGAGGGGAGGGGAGGAGGGGGGAGGGGGGAGGGAGGGGGGGGGAGGGGGGAGAGGGGGAGGGAGGGGGAGGGGAGGGAGGGGGGGGAGGGAGGGGGGGGAGGGGGAGGGGGGGGAGGAGGGAGGGGGGGGAGGGGGGGGGAGGGGAGGGGGAGGGGGGGAGGGGGGAGAGGGGGGAGAGGGGGAGGGGGGGGAGGGAGGGAGGGGGAGGGGGGAGGGGAGGAGGGGGGAGGGGGGGGGAGGGAGGGGAGGGAGGAGGGGGAGGGGGAGGGAGGGGGAGGAGGAGGGGAGGGGGGGGAGGGGAGGGGGGAGAGGGGAGGGAGGGGGAGGGGAGGGGGGAGGAGGAGGGGAGGGGGAGGGGGAGGGAGGGGGGGAGGGGAGGGGAGAGGGGGAGAGGGAGAGGGGGGAGGGGGAGGGGGAGGGGGGAGGAGGGGGGGGAGGAGGGGAGGGGAGGGGGGGAGGAGGGAGAGGGGGGGGGGAGGGGGGGAGGGGGAGGGGAGGGGGGGAGGGAGGGGGGGGAGGGAGGGGGGAGGAGGGGAGGGGGAGGGAGGGGGGGGGGAGGGGGAGAGGGGGAGGGGGAGGGGGGGGGAGGGGGGGAGGAGGGAGGAGGGGAGAGGGGGGAGGGGAGGGGGGGAGGGGGGGAGGGGAGGGGGGGAGGGGGAGGGGAGGAGGGGGGGGAGGGGGGGAGGGGGAGGGAGGGGGAGGGGGGGAGGGGAGAGGGGGGGGGGAGGGGGAGGGGAGGGAGGAGGGGGGGGAGGGAGGGGGAGGGGGGGGAGGGAGGGGGAGGGGGGGGAGAGGAGGGGGGAGGGGGAGGGGGAGGAGGGGGGAGGGGAGGGGGGGAGGGGGAGGGAGGGGGGAGAGGGAGGGGGGGAGGGGGGAGGGGGAGGGGGGGGGGAGGGGGAGGGGGAGGGGGGGAGGAGGGGGGGAGGGAGGGGGGGGGGAGGGGGGGGAGGGGGGGAGGAGGGGAGGGAGGGGGGAGGGGAGGGGGGAGGAGGGGAGGGGGGGAGGGGGGGAGGGAGGGGGAGGGGGGGGAGGGGGGGAGAGGAGGGGGGAGGGGAGGGGGGAGGGAGGGGAGGGGAGGAGGGGGGGGAGAGGGGAGGGGGGGAGAGGGGGGGGGAGGGGGAGGGAGAGGGGGAGGGAGGGAGGGGAGGGGAGGGGGGGAGGAGGGGAGGGGGGGGAGGGGAGGGGGAGGGGGGGAGGGGGGGAGGGAGGGAGGAGGGGGGGGGGAGGGGAGGGGGGGGAGGGGAGGGGGGGAGGGAGGGAGGGGAGGGGGGGGGGAGGGGGAGGGGAGGGAGGGGGGGGGGAGGGAGGGGGGGAGGGGAGAGGGGGGGGAGGGGGGAGGGGGAGGGGGAGGGGGGGGAGGGGAGAGGGAGGGGAGGGGAGGGGGGAGGGGAGGGAGGAGGGGGAGGGAGGGGGGGAGGGGGGGGAGGGGGGAGGGGGAGGAGGGGGGGAGGGGAGGAGGGGGGGGGGAGGGGAGGGGGGGGAGGGGGGAGGGGGGGGCGGGGGGGAGGAGGGGGAGGGGGAGGGAGGGGGAGGGGGGGAGGAGGAGGGGGGAGGGGAGGGGAGGGGGGGAGGGGGGGGGAGGGGGGGAGGGAGGGGGAGGGGGGAGGGGGGGGAGGGGGGAGGGGAGGGAGGAGGGGAGGGGGGGAGGGGGAGGGGGGAGGGGGGGGGAGGGGGGGAGGGGGAGGGGGGGAGGGGGAGGGGGGGGGAGGGGGAGGGGGGAGGGGAGGGAGGGGAGGAGGGGAGGGGAGGGGGGGGGAGGGAGGGGAGGGGGGGAGGGAGGGGAGGGGGAGGGGGGAGGGGGGGGGGAGGGAGGGGAGGGGAGGGGGAGGGAGGGGGAGGGAGGGGGGGGAGGGAGGGGGGGAGGGGAGGGGAGGGGAGGGGGGAGGGGGGGGAGAGGGAGGGGGGGGGGAGGGGGGGAGGGGAGGGAGGGGGAGGGGGGGGAGGGGGGGGAGAGAGGGAGGGGGGAGGGGGGAGGGGAGGGGGGGGAGGGGGGGGGGAGGGGAGGAGGGGGGGGGGAGGGGAGGGGGGGGAGGAGGGGGGGGAGGAGGGGGGGGAGAGGGGAGGGGGAGGGGGGGAGGGGAGGGGGGGAGGGGGAGGGAGGGGGGAGGGGGGGGGGAGGAGGGGGGGGAGGGGGGAGGGAGGGGGAGGGGGGGAGGGGGGGAGGGAGGGGGAGGGGAGGGGGGAGGGGGGAGGGAGGGGGAGGGGGGGGAGGGGGGAGGGGGGGAGGGGAGGGGGAGGGGGGGAGGGGGGAGGGAGGGGGGGAGGGGGAGGGGGGGGGGAGGGGAGGGGGAGGGGAGGAGGGGGGGGAGGGAGGGGGAGGGGGGGAGGGGGAGGGAGGGGAGGGGGAGGAGGGGGAGGGGGGGGAGGGGGGGGAGGGGGGGAGGGGGAGGGGGGGGAGGGGGAGAGGGGGGAGGGGGGGGGGAGGGGAGGGAGGGGGGGAGGGGGGGGGGAGGAGGGGGGGGGGAGGGGAGGGGGAGGAGGGGGAGGGGGGAGGGGGAGGGGAGGGGAGGGGGGAGGAGGGGGAGGGGGGGGAGGAGGGGGAGGGGGGAGGGGAGGGGGGGGAGGGGGGGGAGGGAGGGGAGGGGGGGGAGGGGGGGGGGAGAGGGAGGAGGGGGGGGGGAGGGAGGGGGGGAGGGGGAGGGGGGGGAGGGGGGAGGGGGGGGAGGAGGGAGGGGGGGGGGAGGGAGGGGGAGGGGAGGGGGGGAGGGGGAGGGGGGGGGGAGGAGGGGGGAGGGGAGAGGGGGGGAGGGGAGGGGGGGGGAGGGGAGGGGAGGGGGGGGAGGGAGGGGGGGGAGGAGGGGGGGAGGGGGGAGGGGGGAGGAGGGGGGAGGGGGGGAGGGGGGGGAGGGGGAGAGGGGAGGGGGGGAGGGGAGGGGGGAGGAGGAGGGGGGGGGGAGGGAGGGGGGGGAGGAGGGGGGGGAGGGAGGGAGGGGGGGAGGGGGGAGGGGGGGGGGAGGGGGGAGGAGGGGGAGGGGGGGGAGGAGGGGGGGGAGGAGAGGGGGGGGAGGGAGAGGGGGGGAGGGAGGAGGAGGGGGAGGGGGGTGGGAGGGGGGAGGGGGGGGAGGGAGGAGGGGGGGAGGGGGGGGGAGGGGAGGGGAGGGGGGGAGGGGGGAGGGGGGGGAGGGGAGGGGGGGGGAGGGGGGGGAGGGGGGGGGAGGGGGAGGAGGGGGGGGAGGGAGGGAGAGGGGGGGAGGGGGGGAGGGGGGAGGGAGGGGGGGAGGGGAGGGGGGGGGGAGGAGGGAGGGGGGGAGGGGAGGGGGGAGGGGGGGGGGAGGGGGGGAGGGGAGGGGGGGAGGGGGGGGGAGGGGGGGGGGGGGAGGGGGGGGAGGGGGAGGGGGGGGGGAGGGGGGGGGAGGGAGAGGGGGAGGGGGGGGAGAGAGAGGGGGGGGGAGGGGGGGGGGAGGGGGGGGAGGGGAGGGGGGGGGGAGAGGGGGGGGAGGGGGAGGGGGGGAGAGGGGGGAGGGGGGGGAGGGGGGGGAGGGGGGGGAGGGGAGGGGGGGGGAGGGGGGGGAGGGGGAGGGGGGGGAGAGGGGGGGGAGGGGGGGGGGAGGGGGGGAGGGGGGGGAGGGGAGGGGGGAGGGGGGGGAGGGGGGGGGGAGGGGGGGGGGAGGGGGGGAGGGGGGGGGAGGGAGGGGGAGAGGGGGGGGGGAGGGGGGGGGGAGGGGGGGAGGGGGAGGGAGGGGGGGAGGGGGGGGGAGGGGGGAGGGGGAGGGGGGGGGGAGAGGGGGGGGGGAGGGGGGAGGGGGGGGAGAGAGGGAGGGGGAGGGGGGGGGGAGGGGGGAGAGGGGGGGGGGAGGGGGGGGGGAGGGGGGGGGAGGGGGGGGGAGGGGGGGGGGAGAGGGGGGGGAGGGGGGAGGAGAGGGGGAGGGGGGGGGGAGGGGGGGAGAGGGGGAGGGGGGGGGGAGGGAGGGGGGGGGAGGGGGGGAGGGGGGGGAGGGGGGGGGGAGGGGGGGGGGAGGGGGGGAGGGGGAGAGAGAGGGGGGGAGGGAGGGGGGGGAGAGGGGGGAGGGGGAGGGGGGGGGAGGGGGGGGAGGGAGGGGGGGGGGAGGGGGAGGGGGGGGAGGGGGGGAGAGGGGGGGGAGGGAGGGGGGGGAGGGAGGGGGGGGAGGGGAGGGGGGGGAGGGGGGAGAGGGGGGGGGAGGGGGGAGGGGGGGGAGGGGGGGGAGGGGGAGGGGGGGAGAGGGGGGGGGGAGAGGGGGGGGAGGGGGGGGAGGGGGGGAGAGGGGGGAGGGGGGGGGGAGGGGGGGGGGAGGGGGAGGGGGGGGGGAGGGGGGAGGGGGGAGGGGGGGGGGAGGGGGAGAGGGAGGGGGGGGAGGGGGGGAGGGGAGGGGGGGGAGGGGGGGGGGAGAGAGAGGGGGGGGAGGGGGGGGAGGGGGAGGGGGGAGGGGGGGGGGAGGGGGAGAGGGGGGGGGGAGGGGGGAGAGGGGAGAGGGGGGGAGGGGAGGGGGGGGGGAGGGGGGGGGAGAGGGGGGGAGGGGAGGGGGGGGGAGGGGGGAGGGGGGGAGGGGGGGGGGAGGGGGAGGGGGGGAGAGGGGGAGAGGGGGGGGGGAGAGAGGGGGGGGGAGGGGGGGGGAGGGGGAGGGGGGGAGAGAGGGGGAGAGGGGGGGAGGGGGGGGGAGGGGGGGGGAGGGGGGGAGGGGGGGGAGGGGGGAGAGAGGGGGGGGGGAGGGGGGAGGGGGGGAGGGGGGGGGGAGAGGGGGGAGAGAGAGGGGAGGGGGAGGGGGGGGGAGGGGGGGGGGAGGGGGAGGGGGAGGGGGGAGGGAGGGGGGGGAGGGGGGGGAGAGGGGGGGGAGAGGGGGGAGAGGGGGGGGGGAGGGGGGGGGAGGGGGGGGGGAGGAGGGGGGGGAGGGGGGAGAGGGGGGGGGGAGGGGGGGGGGAGGGGGGGGGAGGGGGAGAGGGGGGGGAGGGGGAGAGGGGGGGGGAGGGAGAGGGGGGGGGGAGAGGGGGGGGGAGGGGGGGGAGGGGAGAGAGAGGGGGGGGGGAGGAGGGGGGGAGGGAGGGGGGGGAGAGGGGGGAGGAGAGAGGGAGGGGGAGGGGGGGGAGAGGGGGGGGGAGAGAGGGAGGGGGGGGGAGGGGGGGGAGGGGGGGAGGGGAGGGGGGGGGAGGGGGGAGGGGGGGGGAGGGGGGGGGGAGGGGGGGGAGGGGAGGGGGGGGAGGGGGGGGGAGGGGGGGGGGAGGGGGGGGGAGAGGGGGGGAGAGGGGGGGGGAGGGGGGGGGAGGGGGGGAGAGAGAGGGGGGGGGGAGGGGGGAGGGGGGGGAGAGGGAGGGGGAGGGGAGGGGGGGAGAGGGGGTGGGGGGGGGGAGGGGGGGGGAGGGGGGGGGGAGGGGAGGAGGGGGGGGGAGAGGGGGGGGGAGGGGGGGGAGGGGGGGAGGAGGGGGGAGAGGGGGGGGAGGGGGGGGGGAGGGGAGAGGGGGGGGGGAGAGAGAGGGGGGGGGAGGGGGGGGGGAGGAGGGAGGGGAGGGGGGGGAGGGGGGGAGGGGGGGGAGGGGGGGGGGAGGGAGAGGGGGAGGGGGGGGGAGGGGGGGGGGAGAGGGGGGAGGGGGAGAGGGGAGAGGGGGGGGGGAGGGGGGGGAGGGGGGGGGGAGGGGGGGAGGGGGGGGGGAGAGGGGGGGAGAGGGGGGAGAGGGGGGGGGAGGGGGGGAGAGGGGGGGGAGGGAGGGGGGGAGGGGGGGGAGGGGGGGGAGAGGAGGGGGGGGGGAGGGGGGAGGGGGGGGGGAGAGGGGGGGGAGGGAGGGGGGGGGGAGAGGGGGGGGGGAGGGGGGGGAGAGGGGAGGGGGAGGGGGGGGGGAGAGGAGAGGGGAGGGGGAGGGGGGGGAGGGGGGGGAGGGGGGAGGGGAGAGGGGGGGGGGAGGGGGGGGGAGGGGAGAGAGGGGGGGGGGAGGGGGGGGAGAGGGGGAGGGGAGAGAGGGGGGGGAGGGGGAGAGGGGGGAGAGAGGGGGGGGGGAGGGGGGGAGAGAGAGAGGGGGAGGGGGGGAGAGGGGGGGGGAGGGGGGGGAGAGGGGGGGAGGGGGAGGAGGGGGGGGGGAGAGAGGGGGGGAGAGGGGGGGAGAGGGGGGAGGGGAGGGGGAGGGGAGGGGAGAGGGGGGGGGGAGAGGGAGGGGGGGGGAGAGGGGGGGGGGAGAGGGGGGGAGGGGGGGGGAGAGGGGGGGAGGGGGGAGAGGGGGGGAGAGGGGGGGAGAGAGAGAGAGGAGGGGGGGGAGAGGGAGGGGGGGGGAGAGGGGGGGGGGAGGGGGGGGGGAGGGGGGGGGAGGGAGAGAGGGGGGGGAGGAGAGAGAGAGAGGGGGGGGAGGGGGGGGGGAGAGGGGAGAGGGGGGGGAGGGGAGAGGGGGGGAGAGGGGGGGGAGGGGGGGGGAGAGGGGAGGGGGGGGAGGGGGGGGGGAGAGGGGAGGGGGGGGGGGGGGAGAGAGGGGGGAGGGGGGGGGGAGGGGGGGGGGAGAGGGGAGAGGGGAGGGGGGGAGAGAGGGGAGAGAGGGGGGGGGGAGGGGAGGGGGGGAGGGGGGGGAGGGGAGGGGGGGGGAGAGGGGGGGAGAGAGAGGGGGGGGGAGGAGGGGGGGGGGAGGAGGGGGGGGGTGGGGGGGGGGAGGGAGGGGAGGGGAGGGGAGGAGGGGAGGGGGGGGGGAGGGAGAGAGAGGAGGGGGGGAGAGGGAGGGGGGGGGGAGGGGGGGGAGGAGAGAGGAGAGAGAGAGGGGGGAGGGGAGGAGGGAGGGGGGGGAGAGAGGGGGGGGAGAGAGGGGAGAGGGGGGGGGGAGAGAGAGGAGGGGGGGGGGAGAGAGAGAGGGGGAGAGGGGGGGGGGAGGGGGGGAGGGGAGAGGGGGGAGGGGAGGGGGGGAGGGGAGGGGGAGGGGGGGGGAGAGAGGGGGGGGGGAGAGGGGGGGGAGAGAGGGAGAGAGGGGAGGGGAGGGGGAGGGAGGGAGGGGGAGAGGGGAGAGAGAGAGAGGGAGAGAGGGGGGGGGAGGGTGGGGGGGGAGGAGAGGAGGGGAGAGGGGGGGGGGAGAGAGAGAGAGGGGGAGGGGAGGGGGGGGGGAGGAGGGGAGAGAGGGGAGAGGGGAGGGGGGAGGGGAGAGGGGAGGGGGGGGAGAGGGGAGGGGAGGGAGGGGGGGGGAGAGAGGGGGGGGGAGAGGGAGGGGAGAGGGGGGGGGGAGAGAGGGAGAGGGGGGGGAGGGGAGGAGAGAGAGAGGGGGGGGGGAGAGAGGGGAGGGGGGGGGGGAGGAGGGGGGGGAGAGAGAGAGGGGGGGGGGAGGGGGGGGAGGGGGGAGGAGGGGGGAGAGAGGGGGGGGGGAGAGGGGAGGGGGGGGAGGGAGAGGGGTGGAGGGGGGGGGGAGGGGGGGGAGGGAGGGGAGAGAGGGGAGGGGGGAGAGGGGGGGGAGAGGGGGAGAGGGGGGGGAGAGAGGGGGGGGAGAGGGGGGGAGGGAGAGAGGGGGGGGGGAGAGGGGGGGGGGAGGGGGAGGGGGGGGGGAGGGGGGGGGAGAGAGAGGGGGGGGGAGGGAGGGGAGGGGGGGAGGGGGGGGGAGGGGGGGGAGGGGGGGGGAGGAGGGGGGGGGGAGGGGGGGGGAGGGGGAGGGGGGGAGGAGGGGGGGGAGGGGGGGGAGGGGGGAGGGAGGGGGGGGGAGGAGAGGGGGGGGAGGGGGGGGGGAGGGGGGAGAGGGGGGGGGGAGAGGGGGGGGAGAGAGGGGGGGGAGAGGGGGGGGAGAGAGGGGGGGAGGAGGGGGGGGGGAGGGGGGGGGAGGGGGGAGGGGGGGAGGGGGGGGAGGGGGGGAGAGGGGGGAGGGGGGGGGGAGGGGGGGGGGAGGGGAGGGGGGGGGAGGGGGAGGGGGGGGGGAGAGGGGGGGGGGAGGGGGGGAGAGAGAGGGGGAGGGAGGGGGGGGAGGGGAGAGGGAGGGGGGGGGGAGAGGGGGGGAGAGGGGGGGGAGGGGGAGAGGGGGGGGGGAGAGAGGGGGGGGGGAGGGGGGGGGAGAGGGGGGGGGGAGGGGGGAGAGGGGGGGAGGGGAGGGAGGGGGGGGGAGGGGGGGGGAGAGGGGAGGGGGGGGAGGGGGGGGGGAGAGGGGGGGGGGAGGGGGGGGAGAGAGAGGGGGGGAGGGGGGGAGGGGGGGGGAGGGGGGGGAGGGGGGGGAGGGGAGAGGGGGGGGGGAGGGGGAGGGGGGGAGGGAGGGGGGGGGGAGGGGAGGAGGAGGGGGAGAGGGGGAGGGGGGGGGGAGGGGGGGGGAGGGGGGGAGGGGGGGGGGAGAGGGGGGGGGAGGGGGGGGGGAGAGGAGGGGGGGGGAGAGGGGGGGGGGAGGGGGGAGAGGGGGGAGAGGGGGGAGAGAGAGGGGGGGGAGGGGGGGAGAGGGGGGGGGGAGGGGAGAGGGGGGGAGGGAGGGGGGGGGGAGGGGGGGAGGGAGGGGGGGGAGGGGGAGGGGAGAGGAGGGGGAGAGGGGAGGGGAGGGGAGGGGGGGGGGAGGGGGGGGGAGAGAGAGAGGGGGGGGGGAGGGGAGGGGGGGAGGGGGGGGGAGGAGAGGGGGGGGAGGGGAGGGGGGGGGAGGAGGGGGGGGGAGAGGGGGGAGAGAGGGGGGGGGGAGGGGGGGAGGGGGGGAGGGGGGGGGAGGGGGGGGGGAGGGGGGGGGGAGAGGGGGGAGAGGGGGGGAGGGGGGGGGAGAGAGGGGGGGGGAGAGAGGGGGGGGGGAGGGGGGGAGGGGGGAGGGGAGAGGGGGAGGGGAGGGGGGGGGAGGGGGGGAGGAGAGGAGAGGGGGGGAGGGGGGGGGAGGGGGGGGGGAGAGGGGGGAGAGAGGGGGGGAGGGGGGGGGGAGGGGGGGGGGAGAGAGAGGGGGGGAGGGGGGGAGAGGGGGAGAGGAGGGGAGAGGGGAGGGGGGGGGAGGGGGGGAGGGGGGGGGGAGGGGGGGGGAGAGGGGGAGAGGGGGGGGGAGGGGGAGGGGGGAGGGGGGGGGGAGGGGGGGGAGAGGGGGGGAGGAGGGGAGGGGGGGGAGAGGAGGGGGGGGGAGGGGGGAGAGGGGGGGGGGAGGGGGGGGGGAGGGGGGGGGAGGGGGGGGAGAGGGGAGGGGGGGGAGGGGAGGGGGAGAGAGGGGGGGGGGAGAGAGAGAGGGGGGGGGGAGAGAGGGGGGAGGAGAGAGGGGGGGGGGAGGGGGGGAGAGAGAGAGAGAGGGGGGGGGGAGGGGGGGGGAGAGAGGAGGGGGGGGGGAGGGGAGGGGAGAGGGGGGGAGGGGGGGGGGAGAGAGGGGGAGAGGGGGGGGGAGGGGGGGAGGGGGGAGAGGGGGGAGGGGAGGGGGAGGGGGGGGGGAGGGGGGGAGGGGGGGGGAGGGGAGGGGGGGGGGAGAGAGAGAGAGGGAGGGGGGGGGGAGGAGGGGGGGGGGAGGGGGGGGGGAGGGGAGAGAGGGGGAGGGGGGGAGGGGGGGGGAGAGGGGGGGGAGGGGAGAGAGAGGGGGGAGGGGGGGGGGAGGGGGGGAGAGAGAGGGGGGGGGGAGAGGGGGGGGGGAGAGGGGGAGGGGGGGGGGAGGAGGGGGGGAGAGGGGAGGAGAGAGAGAGAGGGGGGGGAGGGGGGGGGAGGGGGGGGGGAGGGGGGGGGGAGGGGGGAGGGGGGGGGAGAGGGGGGAGGGGGGGGGGAGGGGAGGGGGGGGAGGGGGGGGGAGAGGGGGGGGAGGGGGGGGAGAGGGGGGGGGGAGAGGGGGGGAGGGGGGGGAGAGGGGGGGGGGAGGGGGGGGGGAGAGGGAGGGGGGGAGGGGGGGGGAGAGAGGGGGGGGGGAGGGGGGGGAGGGGAGAGGAGGGGGGAGGGGAGGGGGGGGGGAGGGGGGGGGGAGGGGGGAGGGGGGGGGGAGGGGGGGGGGAGGGGGGGGGGAGGGGGGAGAGAGAGGGGGGGGGGAGGGGGGGAGGGGAGAGAGGGGGGGAGGGGGGAGGGGGGGGGAGAGAGGGGGGGAGGGGGGAGAGGGGAGGGGGGGAGGGGGGGGGAGAGAGGGGGGGGGAGGGGGGAGGGGGGGGGGAGGGGGGGGGGAGAGGGGGGGGGAGGGGAGGGGGGGGGGAGGGGGGGGGAGAGGGGAGGGGGGGGGAGAGGGGGAGAGAGAGGGAGGGGAGGGGGGAGGGGGGGAGGGGGGGGGAGGGGGAGGGGGGGGGGAGGGAGGGGGGGGAGGGGGGAGAGAGGGGGGGGGAGGGGGGGGAGAGGGGGGGGAGGGGAGAGGGGAGAGAGGGGAGGGGGGGGAGAGGGGGGGAGAGGGGGGGAGGGAGGGGGGGGGGAGGGGGGGAGGAGAGGGGGGGGGAGAGGGGGGGGAGAGGGGGGGGGGAGGGGGGGGGGAGGAGGGGGAGAGAGAGGGGGGGGGAGGGGGGGGGGAGAGGGGGGGGGGGGAGGGGGGGAGGGGGAGGGGGAGGAGGGGGGGGGAGGGAGGGGGGGGGAGAGGGGGGGGAGGGGAGGAGAGAGAGAGGGGGGGGAGAGAGGGGAGGGGGGGGGGAGAGGGAGGGGGGGAGAGAGGGGAGGGGGGGGAGAGGGGGGGAGAGGAGGGGGGGGAGAGGAGGGGGGGGGAGGGGGGAGAGGGGAGGGAGGGGGGGGAGGGGGGGGGGGGGGAGGGGGGGGAGGGGGGGAGAGAGGGGGGGAGGGGAGGGGGGGGAGAGGGGGGGGGGAGGGGGGGGGGAGAGGGGGAGGGGGGGGAGAGGGGGGGGGGAGAGGGGGGGAGAGAGGGGGGGGAGGGAGGGAGGGGAGGGGGGGGGAGGGGGGGGGGAGAGAGAGGGGAGGGGGGGGAGGGGGGGGGGAGGGGGGGGGAGGGGGAGGGGGGGGAGGGGGGAGGGGGGAGAGGGGGGGGGGAGGGGGAGGGGGAGGGGGGGGAGAGGAGGGGAGAGGGGAGGGGGAGGGGGAGGGGGGGGAGAGGGGGGGGGGAGGGGAGAGGGGGGGGGAGGGGAGGGGGGGGGGAGGGGGGGGGGAGGGGAGAGGGGGGGAGGGGGGGGGGAGGGGGGGGAGAGGGG
The DNA here is from genome assembly GCA_038501795.1 of Pseudopleuronectes americanus. Lineage (NCBI taxonomy): Eukaryota > Metazoa > Chordata > Actinopteri > Pleuronectiformes > Pleuronectidae > Pseudopleuronectes > Pseudopleuronectes americanus. The sequence continues at coordinate 17,701 of JBAMIH010000274.1, forward strand.
GGGAGGGGGGGGAGGGGGGGGAGGGAGGGGGGGGGAGAGAGAGGGGAGGGGGGGAGGGGGAGGGGGGGGAGAGGGGGGAGGGGGGGGAGGGGGAGGGAGGGGGGAGAGGGGGAGGGGAGGGAGGGGGGGAGGGGGGAGGGGGGAGAGGGGGGAGAGGGGGGGAGGGGGGGGGAGGGGGGAGAGGGGGGAGGGGGGGGGAGGGGGGGAGAGGGAGAGGGGGGGGGGAGGGGGGGGGGAGAGGGGGAGGGGGGGGGGAGGGGGGGGAGGGGGGGGAGGGGGGGGGGAGAGGGGGGGAGGGGGGAGGGGGGGAGGGGAGGGGGGGGGAGAGAGGGGGGAGAGAGAGGGGGGGGGAGGGGGGGGAGGGGGGGGGGAGGGGGGGGGAGGGGGGGAGGGGAGGGGGGGGAGGGGGGTGGGGGGGGAGGGGGAGGGGGGAGGGGGGGGAGGGGGAGGGGAGAGGGGGGGGGAGGGGAGGGGGGGGGGAGGGAGAGAGGGGGGGGGAGAGGGGGGGGAGGGGGGGAGGGGGGGAGGGGGGAGGGGGAGGGGGGGGGGAGGGGGGAGAGAGAGGGGGGGAGGGGGGGGAGGGGGGGGAGGGGGGGAGGGAGAGGGGGGGGGGAGGGGGGGGGGAGGGGGGAGGGGGGGGGGAGGGGGGAGAGGGGGGGAGGGGAGGGGGGGGGAGGGGAGGGGAGGGGAGGGGAGGGGGGGAGGGGGGGAGAGGGGGGGGGGAGGGGGGAGGGGGGGGGAGGGGGGAGGGGGGAGGGGGGGGGGAGGGGGAGGGGGGGGGAGAGGGGGGGAGGGGGGGGGGAGGGGGGGGGGAGAGGGGGGGGGGAGGAGAGGGGGAGAGGGGGGGGGGAGGGGGGGAGAGGGGGAGGGGGGAGAGGGGGGGGAGAGGGGAGGAGGGGGAGGGGGGAGGGGGGGGAGGGGGGGGGGAGGGGAGGGAGAGGGGGAGAGGGGGGGAGGGGGAGGAGGGGGGGGGGAGGGGGGGGGAGAGGGGGAGGGGGGAGGGGGAGGGGGGGGAGGGGGGGGGGAGGGGGGAGGGGGGGAGGGGGGGGGGAGGGGAGGGGGGGGGGAGGGGGGAGGGGGGGGAGGGGGGGGGAGGGAGGGGGAGAGGGGGGGAGGGGGGAGAGAGAGAGGGGGGGGGAGGGGGGGGGGAGAGGGGGGAGAGGGAGGGGGGGGAGAGAGGGGGGAGAGGGGGAGGGGGAGGGGGGGGGGAGGGGGGGAGAGAGGGGGGAGGGGGGGGAGAGGGGGGAGGAGGGGGGGGAGGGGGGGAGGGGGGGAGGGGGGGGAGGGGGGGGGAGGGGGGGAGGGGGGGAGGGGAGAGGGGGGGGGGAGGGGGGGGGGAGGGGGGGGGGAGGGGGGGGGAGGGGGGGGGGAGGGGGGGGGGAGGGGGGGGGGAGGGGGAGGGGGGGGAGGGGGGGGAGGGGAGAGGGGGGGGAGGGAGGGAGGGAGGGGGGGGGAGGGGGAGGGGGGGGGGAGAGGGGGGGGAGAGGGGGGGAGGGGGGGGAGAGGGGGGGGGGAGGGGGGGGAGGGGGGGGAGAGGAGGGGGGGAGAGGGGGGGGAGGGGAGGGGGGGAGAGGGGGGGAGGGAGAGGGGGAGGAGGGGGGAGGAGGGGGGAGGGGAGGGGGGGGAGGGAGAGGGGGGGAGAGGGGGGGAGAGAGGGGGGGGAGGGGGGGAGGGGGAGAGAGAGAGGGGGAGAGAGGGGGGGGGGAGGGGGGGGAGAGGGGGGGGGAGGGGAGGGGGAGGGGGGGGGGAGGGGGGGAGGGAGGGGGGGGGGAGGGGGAGAGGGGGGGGGAGGGGGGAGGAGGGGGGAGAGGGGGGGGGGAGAGGGGGAGGGGGGGAGGGGGGGGGGAGAGGGGGGGAGGGGGGGGGAGGGGAGGGGGGGGAGGAGGGGGAGGGAGGGGGAGGGGGGGAGGGGAGGGGGGGGAGGGGGGGGGAGGGGGGGGAGAGGGAGGGGGAGGAGGGGGGGAGGGGGGGAGGGGAGGGAGGGAGGGGGAGGGGGGAGGGGGGGGAGGGGGGGAGGAGGGGGAGGGGGGGGAGGGGGGGGAGAGGGGGAGGGGGGGGGAGGGGGGGAGGGAGGGGGGGGGGAGAGAGGAGGGGGGGGAGGGGGAGGGAGAGGGAGGGGGGGGAGGGGGGGGAGGGGGAGGGGAGGGGGAGGGGGGGGAGGGGGGAGGGGAGGGGGGAGGGGGAGGGGAGAGAGGGGGGAGGGGGAGGGGGGGGAGGGGGGGGGGAGGGGGGGAGGGGGAGGGGGGGGAGGGGGGGGGGAGGGGGAGGGGGGAGGGGAGGGGGGGGAGGGGAGGGGGGGGAGAGGGAGGGGGGGAGGGAGGGGGGAGGGGGAGGAGGGGGAGGGGGGGGAGGGGGGGAGGGGGGGGGAGGGGGAGGGGGAGGGAGGGGGGGGAGGGAGGGGGAGGAGGGGGAGGGGAGGGGGAGGAGGGGGGGGAGGGGGGAGGGGGGGGAGGGGGAGGGGGAGGAGGGGGGGGAGGGGGGGAGGGAGGGGGGGAGGGAGGGGGGGGAGGGGGGGAGGGAGGGGGAGGAGGGGGGGAGGGGGGAGGGGGAGGGGAGGGAGGGGGGAGGGGGAGGGGGGAGGGAGGGGGGGGGGAGGGGGGAGGGGGGAGGGGGGGAGGGGGGAGGAGGGGGGAGGGGGAGGGAGGGGGGAGGGGAGGGGGGGGGAGGAGGGGGGGGGGAGGGAGGGGAGGGGGGGGAGGGGGGAGGGGGAGGGAGGGGGGAGGGGAGGGGGGGGAGGGGGGGAGGGGAGGGGGAGGGGGGGGGGAGGGGGAGGAGGGGAGGGGAGGGGGGAGGGGGGGAGGGAGGGAGGGGGGGGGGAGGAGGGGGGAGGAGGGGGAGGGGGGGAGGGGGGGGAGGGGGGAGGGAGGAGGGGAGGGGGGGGGGAGGGAGGGGGGGGAGGGGGGGGGGAGGGAGGGGGGAGGAGGGGGAGGGGGGGGAGGGGGAGGGAGGGGAGGGGGAGGGGGAGGAGGAGGGGGGGGGGAGGAGGGGGGGGGAGGGGAGGAGGGGGGGGAGGGAGGGGGGAGGGGGGAGGGAGGGAGGGGGGGGGAGGGGAGGAGGGGGAGGGGAGGGGGGGAGGGGGAGGGGGGAGGGGGAGGGGGGGGGGAGGGAGGGGGGGGGGAGGGGGAGGAGGGGGGAGGGGGAGGGGGGGAGGGGGAGGGGGGAGGGGGGGAGAGGGGGGGAGGGGGGGGAGGAGGGGGGAGGGGGAGGGGGGAGGGGAGGAGGGAGGGAGGGGGAGGGGGGGGGGAGGGGAGGGGGGAGGGAGGGGGGGGAGGGGAGGAGGGGGAGGGAGGGAGGGGGGGAGGGGAGAGGGGAGGGGGGGAGGGGGGGGAGGAGGGGGGGGGAGGGGAGGGGGGGGGGAGGGGAGGGGGGGAGGGGGGAGGGGGGGAGGGGGAGGGAGGGGGGAGGGGAGGGGGGGGAGGGGGGAGGGAGAGGGGGAGAGGGAGGAGGGGAGGGGGAGGGGGGGAGGGGGGGAGGAGGGAGGGAGGGGGGGAGGGGAGGGGGAGGGGGGGAGGGGGGAGGAGGGAGGGGGGAGGGGGGAGAGGGAGGGGGAGGGGGGGGAGGAGGGGGGGGAGGAGAGGGGGGAGAGGGGGAGGGGGGAGGGGGGGGAGGGGGGGGGGAGGAGGGGGAGGGGGAGGGAGAGTGGGGAGGGGGAGAGGGGAGGAGGGGGGGGAGGGGGAGGGGGGGGAGAGGGAGAGGGAGGGGAGGGGGAGGGGGGGGGGAGGGAGGAGGGGGAGGGAGGGGGGGGAGGGGGGAGGGGGAGGGGGGAGGGGGGGAGGGAGGAGGGGGGGAGGGGGGAGGGGGAGGGGGGGAGGGGAGGGGGAGAGGGGGGGAGGAGGGGGAGGGGAGGGGGGAGGGGGGGAGGGGGGAGGGGGAGGGGGGGGAGGGGGGGAGGGAGGGGGGAGAGGAGGGAGGGGGAGAGGGGAGGAGGGGAGGGGGGGGGAGGGGGGGAGAGGGGGGGGAGGAGAGGGGGGAGGGGGAGGGAGGGGGAGGGGGGAGGGGGGGGGGAGGGGGGGGAGGAGGGGGGGGAGGAGGGAGGGGGGGGAGGAGGGGGAGGGGGAGAGGGGGGGAGGGGGGGGGGAGGGGGAGGGGGGGGGGAGAGGGGGGAGGGGGGGGGGAGGGGAGGAGGGAGGGGGGAGGGGGGGGGAGAGGGAGGGGGGAGGGGAGGGAGGGAGGGAGGGAGGGGGGAGGGGGAGGGAGGGAGAGGGGGGGGGAGGGGAGGGGGGGAGGGGGGGAGGAGGGGGAGGGGAGAGGGGGAGGGGAGAGGGGGGGGAGGAGGGGGGGAGGGAGGGGGAGGGAGGGAGGGAGGGGGAGGAGGGGGAGGGAGGGGGAGGGGAGGGGGGAGGGGAGGGAGGGGAGGAGGGGGGGAGGGGGGAGAGGGGGGGGGGAGGGGAGGGGGAGGGGGAGGGGAGGGGAGGAGAGGGGGGGAGGGAGGGGGGGGGGAGGGGAGGGAGGGGGGGAGGGGGGGGGAGGGGGGGGGGAGGGGAGGAGGGGGGGAGGGGGGAGAGGGGGGGGGGAGGGGAGGGAGAGGGAGGAGGGGGGAGGGGGAGGAGGGGGAGAGGGGGGGGGGAGGGAGGGGGAGGGGGAGGAGGGGAGGGGGGAGGGGGGAGGAGGGGGGAGGGGGGGAGGGGAGGGGGGGGGAGGGAGAGAGGGGGAGGGAGGGGGGAGAGGGGGGGAGGAGGGAGGGGAGGGAGGGGGAGGGGGGAGGGGAGGGGGGGGGAGGAGGGGGAGGAGGGGAGGGGGGGGGGAGGGGAGGGGGGGAGGGGGGGGGAGGGGGGAGGGGAGGGAGAGAGGGGGAGGGAGGGAGGAGGGGAGGGGGGGGGAGGGGAGGGGGGGGAGGAGGGGGAGGGAGGAGTGGGGAGGGGAGAGGGGGGAGGGGGGAGGGGGGGAGGGGGAGGGGGGGGAGGGGAGGGGGAGGGGGAGGGGAGGGGGAGGAGGGGGGGGGGAGGGGAGGGAGGAGGGGGAGGAGGGAGAGAGGGGAGGGAGGGGAGGGGGGGGGGAGGGAGGGGGGGAGGGGGAGGGGGGGGAGGGAGGGGGAGGGGGGGGAGGAGGGGAGGGGAGGGAGGGGGAGGGGGGAGGGAGGGGGGGGGGAGGGGGGAGGGGGAGGAGAGGAGGGGGAGGGGGGAGAGGGGGGGAGGGAGGGAGGGGGAGGAGGGGGAGGAGGGGGAGAGGGGGGAGGGGGGGGAGGGAGGGGAGGGAGGGGAGGGAGGAGGGGGAGAGGGGGAGAGGAGGGGGGGGGGAGGGGAGGGGAGAGGGGAGGGAGGGGAGGGGGAGAGAGAGGGGGAGGGGGGAGAGGGAGGAGGGAGGGGGAGGGGGGGAGGGGAGGGGGAGGGGGGAGGGGGAGGGAGGGGGGGAAGGAGGAGGAGGGGGAGGGGAGAGAGGGGGGGGAGGAGGGGGGAGAGGGGGGAGGGGGAGGGAGGGGAGGAGGGGAGGAGGGGGGGAGGGGGGAGGGAGGGGGAGGGGAGAGGAGGGAGGGAGGAGGGAGGGGGGAGGGGGGGGGGAGGAGGAGGGGAGGGGGGGAGGGGGAGGGGAGGGGAGGAGGGGAGGGGGGGGAGGGGAGAGGGGAGGGGGGAGGGGAGGAGAGGGGGAGGGGGGGGGAGGGAGAGGGGGGGGGGAGGGGGGAGGGGGAGGGGGGGGAGGGGGGAGGGGAGGGGGGAGGGGGGGGAGGAGGGAGGGAGGGGGGAGGGAGGAGGAGGGGGGGGGAGGAGGGGGAGGGAGGGGGGGGAGGGGAGGGGGAGGAGGGGGAGGGGGAGGAGGGGGAGGGGAGGGGGGGGAGGGGGGAGGGGGGGGAGGAGGGGAGGGGAGGGAGGGGGGAGGGGAGGGGGGAGGGGGGGGAGAGGGGGAGGGGAGGAGAGGAGGGGGGAGGGAGAGGGGGGGGAGGAGGGGGAGGGGGGGGAGAGGGGAGGGGGAGGGAGGGGGGGAGGGGGGAGGGGGGGAGGAGAGGGGGGGAGGGGAGGGGGGGGAGGGGGGGGGAGGGGAGGAGGGGGGAGGGGGAGGGAGGGGGGGGAGGGAGGGGGGGGAGGGGGAGAGGGGGAGGGAGGGGGGAGGGGGGGAGGGAGGGGAGGGGGGAGGGAGGGGGAGGGGGGGGGAGGGAGGGGAGGGAGGGGAGGGGGGAGGGGAGGGGGGGGGGAGGGGGGGGAGGAGGGGAGGGAGGGGAGGGAGGGGGGAGGGGGGGAGGGGGAGAGGGAGGGGGGAGGGGAGGGGGAGGGGGGGGGTGGGAGGAGAGAGAGAGAGGGAGAGGGGGAGAGAGAGGGAGAGGGGGAGGAGGGGGAGGGGATGGGGGAGGGGAGGTGGAGAGGGGGAGAGGGAGGGGGAGGAGCGGAGGAGAGGGGGGGGGAGGAGGGGGGAGGGAGAGGAGAGAGGGGGGGGAGAGAGGGGGAGGGGGAGAGGGGGGAGAGTGGGAGAGCGAGAGGGGGAGGGGGAGGGGAGGGGGGGGAGAGAGGGGGGGAGGGGGGAGAGGGGAGGGAGGGAGGGAGGGGGGGGGGAGAGGGAGAGGGGAGGGAGGAGAGGGGAGTGGAGGGGAGGGGGGGAGAGGGAGGGGGAGGGGGAGGGGGGAGGGGGGGGAGGGGAGAGGGGGAGGGGGGAGGGGAGGGAGCGGAGGGGGGAGGGGGAGGGAGGGGGGGGGAGGGAGGGGAGAGAGCGAGGGGGGAGGGGGGGAGGGGGGGGGGAGGAGAGGAGAGGGAGAGAGAGGGGGAGGGGAGGGAGGGAGAGTAGGGGAGAGGTGGGGGGAGGATGAGGGGGAGAGGGAGGGGAGGGGGGGGGAGGGGAGAGGAGGGGGGGAGGGGAGGGGGGGAGGGGGAGTGAGGGAGAGGGAGTGAGAGTGGGAGTGGCGGGGGAGAGTAGAGGGGGAGGAGGGAGGGGGGAGGAGGAGGGGGAGAGGAGGGGAGGAGGGGAGGGGATGCGGGGAGTGGGGGGAGGAGGAGGGGGGGGAGGGGGGAGGGGGGGGAGGAGGGGGAGGGAGGAGAGGGAGGCGAGGTGGGGGGAGGGGGGGGAGAGGGGAGAGGAGGGAGGGGGATGGGGAGGGAGAGGGGGGGTGGGGGGAGGAGGGGAGAGGGAGGGAGGGGGGAGGAGGGAGGGGAGGGGGAGGAGGGGAGAGGGGAGAGAGGGGGAGGAGAGAGGGGAGAGGGAGGGAGAGAGAGAGAGGGGGGAGGGGGGGGAGGATGAGAGGGGGGAGGGGGAGAGAGGGAGGGGAGAGGGAGGAGGAGGGAGGAGGGGGGGGAGGGGAGAGGGGAGGGGAGAGAGGGAGGGGGGAGGGGAGGGGGAGAGGAGAAGGAGAGGGGGGGAGGGAGGGAGAGAGAGGCGGGGGGGGAGGGGGGGAGAGGGGAGAGCGAGAGGGGGGAGGGAGGGGGGAGAGGGAGGGGATGAGGAGTGGGAGAGGGGGAGGAGGGGGAGGGAGGAGAGGGGAGAGGGGGGAGGGGGAGGAGGGGGAGGGGGGATGGGAGGGGGGGAGGGGGGAGGGGAGAGGGAGGGGGGGAGAGGAGGGGAGAGGGAGGGGGGAGAGGGGGGAGGGGGAGGGAGGGAGAGGGATGGGGAGGGGAGGGGGGAGGGGTGAGGGGAGGGAGGGGGGAGGGGGGAGAGGGGGGGGGGAGGGGCTGGGGAGGGGAGAGGGAGTGAGGGGGGGAGGGAGGAGGAGAGGGGGGAGAGGGGGAGGGGGGAGGAGGGGATGGGGGAGAGGGAGGGTGGGAGGAGGGGGGGGAGGGAGGGAGAGAGGGGAGGGAGTGAGGGAGGGGGGAGGGAGAGGAGAGGAGGGGAGGGAGGGGAGGGAGGGGAGAGGGGGGAGGGGCGGAGGGGAGAGGAGGGGGGGAGGGGGGAGAGGGAGTGAGGAGGGGGAGAGAGGGAGGGAGTGAGGGAGATGAGGAGGGGGGGAGGGAGTGAGAGGAGGGGGAGGGGGGACGGGAGAGAGAGGGGGGGGGAGGGGGAGGGGGGGGGGAGGGGGGGGGAGGGGGGAGGGGGGGGAGGGGGAGAGAGAGGGGGGGGGGAGAGGGGGGGGAGGGGGGGGGGAGAGGAGGGGGGGGAGGGGAGGGGGGGAGGGGGGGGGGAGGGGGGGGGGAGGGGGGGAGAGGGAGGGGGGAGGAGGGGGGGGAGGGGGGGGAGGGGGAGGGGGGGGGGAGGGGGGGAGGGGGGGGAGGGGAGGGGGAGAGGGGGGGAGGGGGGGAGAGGGGGGAGGGAGGGGGGGAGGGGGAGGGGGGGGGGAGGGGGAGAGGGGGGAGGGGGGGGAGGGGGGGGAGGGGGGGGGGAGGGGGGAGGGGGGGAGGGGGGAGGGAGGGGGGAGGGGGAGGGGAGGGGGGGGAGGGAGGGGAGGGGGGGGAGGGGGAGGGGGGGGAGGGGGGGAGGGGGGGAGGGGGAGGGGGAGGGGGGGGGGAGGGGGAGAGGGGGGGGGGAGGGGGGGGGGAGGGGGGGAGGGGGAGGGGGGGGAGGGGAGGGAGGGGGGGAGGGGGGAGGGAGGGGGGGGGAGGGGGGGAGGAGGGAGGGGGGGAGGGGGGGAGGGGGGGGAGGGGGGGGGGAGGGGGGGAGAGAGAGGGGGGGGGGAGGGGGGGGGGAGGGGGGGGGAGGGGGGGGAGGGGGAGGGGAGGAGGAGGGGGGGAGGGGGAGGGGGGGGGGAGGGGGGAGGGGGAGGGGGGAGAGGGGAGGGAGGGGAGGGGGGGGGAGGGGGGGAGGAGGAGGGGGGGGGAGGGGGGGGGAGGGGGGGGGAGGGGGAGGGGGGGGAGGGAGGGGGGGGGAGGGGGGGGGGAGGGAGGGGAGGGGAGGGGGAGGGAGGGGGGAGGGGGAGGGGGGGGAGGGGGGGGAGGGGGGGAGGGGGGGGGAGGGGGGGAGGGAGGGGGGGGGGAGGGGGGGAGGGGGAGGGGGGGGAGAGGGGGGGAGGGGGGGGGAGGGGGAGGGGGGGGGGAGAGGGGGGGGAGGGGAGGGGGAGGGGGGGAGGGAGGGGGGGAGGGGAGGGGGGGGGGAGGGGGGGAGGGAGGGGGGAGGGGGAGGGGAGGGGGGAGGGGGGGGAGGGGGGGGAGGGGGAGGGGGAGGGGGGAGAGGGGGGGAGGGGGAGGGGGGGGAGGGGAGGGGGGAGGGGGGGGAGGGGGGGAGGGGGAGAGGGGGGAGGGGGAGGGGGAGAGGGGGGAGGGAGGGGGGGGAGGGGAGGGGGGGAGGGGGGGAGGGAGGGGGAGGGGAGAGGGGGGAGGGGGAGGGGAGGGGAGGGGGGAGGGGGAGGGGGGGGGAGGGGGGGGGAGGGAGGGGAGGGGGGGGAGGGGGGGAGAGGGAGGGGGAGGGGGGGGGAGGGGGGGAGGGGGGAGGGGGGGGAGGGGGGAGGGGGGGGAGGGGGAGGGGGAGAGAGAGGGGGAGGGGGGGGAGGGGGGAGGGAGGGGGGAGGGGGAGGGGGGGGAGGGGGGAGGGAGGGGGGGGGGAGGGGGGGGGAGGGGGGGGAGGGAGGGGGAGGGGGGGGGAGGGGGAGGGGGGGGAGAGGGGGGAGAGGGGGGGGGAGGGGAGGGGGGGGAGGGGGAGGGGGAGGGGGGGGAGGGGAGGGAGGGGGGAGGAGAGGGGGGGGGAGGAGAGGGGAGGGGGAGGGGGGGGGGAGGGGGGGGAGGGGAGGGGGGGAGGGGGGGGGAGGGGGGAGGGAGGGGGGAGGGGGGGGAGGGGGAGGGAGGGGGGAGGGGGGGGGAGGGGAGGGGGGGGAGGGGGGAGGGGGGGAGGGGGGGGAGGGGGGGGGAGGGGAGGGGGGGGGAGGGGGGGGAGGGGAGGGGGGGGAGGGGGGAGGGGGGGGGAGGGGGAGGGGGGGAGGGGGGGGAGGGGGAGGGGGGAGGGGGAGGGGGGAGGAGGGGGGGGGAGGGGGGGGGGAGGGGGAGGGGGGAGGGGGGGGAGGGGGGGGGGAGGGGGAGGGGGGGAGGGGAGGGAGGGGGAGAGGGGGGGGAGGGGGAGGGGGAGGGGAGGGAGGGGGGGGGAGGGGGGGGGGAGGGGGGGAGGGAGGAGGGGGGAGGGGGGGGGAGGGGGGGGAGGGAGGGGGGGGGGAGGGGGAGGGGGGGGGGAGGGGGGGAGGGGAGGGAGGGGGGGGAGGGGGGAGGGGGGGGGGAGGGGGGGAGGGGGGGGAGGAGGGGGAGGGGGAGAGGGGGGAGGAGGGGGAGGGGGGGGGAGGGGGGGGGGAGGGAGGGGGGGAGGGGGGAGGGAGGGGGGGGAGAGGGGGGGAGGGGGGGGGAGGGAGGGGAGGGGAGGGGGGAGGGGGGGAGGGGAGGGGGGGGGAGGGGGGGGGGAGGAGGGGGGAGGGGGAGGGGGGGAGGGGGAGGAGGGGGAGGGGGGGGAGGAGGGGGGAGGGGGGGGGAGGGGGAGAGGGGGAGGGGGGGGGAGGGGGGGGGGAGGGGGGGGGAGGGGGAGGGGGGAGGAGGGGAGGGGGAGGGGGGAGGGGAGGGGGGGAGGGGGGGGGAGGGGGGAGAGGGGGGAGGGGGGGGGAGGGGAGGGGGGGGAGGGGGGGGGGAGGGGGAGGGGGGGAGGGGGGAGGGGGGGGGAGGAGGGGGGGGGGAGGGGGAGGGGAGGGGGGGGAGGGGGGGAGGGGAGGGGGAGGGGGGGAGAGAGAGGGGGGAGGGGGGGGGAGGGAGAGGGGGGGAGGGGGGAGGGGGGGGGGAGGGGAGGGGGGGGGGAGGGGGGGAGGGGGGAGGGAGGGAGAGGGGGGGAGAGGGGGAGGGGGGGGGGAGGGGAGGGGGGAGGGGGGGAGGGGGAGGGGGGGGAGGGGGGGGGAGGGGGGGGGAGGGAGGGGAGAGGGGGGGGAGGGAGGGGGGGGAGGGGGGAGGGGGGAGGGAGGGAGGGGGGGGGAGGGGGGAGGGGAGGGGGGGGGGAGGGGAGGGGGGAGGGGGGGAGGAGGGGGAGGGGGAGGGGGGGGAGAGGGAGGGGGAGGGGGGGGAGGGGGGGGGAGGAGGGGGGGGAGGGAGGGGGGGGGGAGGGGGAGGGGGGGAGGGGGGGGGGAGGGGAGAGGGGGAGGGGGAGGGGAGGGGGGGGAGGGGGGGGGAGGGGGGGGAGGGAGGGGGGGGAGGGGGGGAGGGGGGGGGGAGGGGGGGGGGAGGGGGGGAGGGGGGGGAGAGGGAGGGGGGGGAGGGGAGGGGGGGAGGGGAGGAGGGGGGGGAGGGGGGAGGGGGGAGGGGGAGGGGGGAGGGGGGGGAGGGGGGGGGAGGGGGGGGGGAGGAGGGGAGGGAGGGGGGGAGGGGGGGGGGAGGGGGGGGAGGGGGGGAGGGGGGAGGGGGAGGGGAGGGGGGGGAGGGGGGGGGAGGGGGGGGAGGGGGGAGGGGGGAGGGGGGGAGAGAGAGGGAGGGGGAGGGGGGGGAGGGGGGGGGAGGGGGGAGAGGGGGGGGAGAGGGGGGGAGGGGGAGAGGGGGGGAGGGGAGGGGGGAGGGGGAGGGGGGGAGGAGGGGGGAGGGGGGAGGGGGAGGGAGGGGGGGGGGAGGGGAGGGAGGGGGGAGGGGGGGAGGGGGGGAGGGGGGAGGGGGGGAGGGGAGGGGGGGGGGAGGGGGGGGAGGAGGGGGGAGGGGAGGGGGGGGAGGGGAGGGGGGGGGGAGGGGAGGGGGGGGGGAGGGGAGGGGGGAGGGGGGGGGAGGGGGGGGGAGGGGGAGGAGGGGGGGGGGAGGGGAGGGGGAGGGGAGGGAGGGGGGGGAGGGGGAGAGGGGAGGGAGGGGGGGGGAGGGGGAGGGGGGAGGGGGGGGAGGGGGGAGGGGGGAGGGGGGGAGGAGGGGGGGGGGAGGGGAGGAGGGGGGGAGGGGGGAGGAGGGGGGGGGAGGGGGGGGAGGGGGGGGGAGGGGGAGGAGGGGGGAGGGGGGGGGGAGGAGGGGAGGGAGGGGGGGGAGGGGGAGGGGGGGGAGGGGGGGGAGGGGGGAGGGGAGGGGGGGGAGGGGGGGGGGAGGGGGGAGGGGGGGGGGAGGGGGGGAGGGGGGGGAGGGGGGAGGGAGGGGGGGGGAGGGGAGGGGGGGAGGGGGAGGGAGGGGGGAGGGGGAGGGGGGGGGGAGGGGGGGAGGGGGGGAGGAGGGGGGGGAGGGGGGAGAGGGGGAGGGGGGAGGGGAGGAGGGGAGGAGGGGGGGGAGGGAGGGGGGAGGGGGGGGAGGGGGGGGGGAGGGGAGGGAGGGGGGGAGGGGGGGGGGAGGGAGAGGGGAGAGGGGGGGAGGGGGGGGAGGGGGGAGGGGAGGGGGGGGAGGGGGGAGGGGGGGAGGGGAGAGAGAGGGGGGGGGGAGGGGGAGGGAGGGGGGGAGGGGAGGGAGGGGGGGGAGGGGAGAGGGGGGGAGGGGGGGGGAGGGGGGGGGAGGGGGGAGGGGGGGGGGAGGGGGAGGGGGGGGAGGGGGGAGGGGAGGGGGGGGAGGGGAGGGGGGGAGGGGGGGGGAGAGGAGGGGGGGGGAGGAGGGGAGGGGGGGAGGGGGGGAGGAGGGGGGGGGGAGGGGAGGGGGGAGGGGGGGGAGGGAGGGGGGGAGAGGGGAGGGGGGGGGAGGGGGAGGAGGGGGGGGAGGGGGAGAGGGGGGAGGGAGGGGGGAGGGGAGGAGGGGGGAGGGGGGGAGGGGAGGGGGGAGGGAGGGGGGGGAGGGAGGGGGGGAGGGGGAGGGGGGGGAGGGAGGGGGGAGGGAGGGGGGGAGGGGGGAGGGGGGGGAGGGGGGGGGGAGGGGAGGGGGGAGGAGGGGGGGAGGAGGGGGAGGGGGGAGGGGGGGGGAGGGGGGAGGGGGGGGAGGGGAGAGGAGGGGGGGGGAGGGGGGGAGGGGGGGAGGGGGGAGGGGGAGGGAGGGGGAGGGGGAGGGGGGGGGAGGGGGAGGGGGGGGGGAGGGGGAGGGGGGAGGGGGGGGAGGGAGGGGGGGGGGAGGGAGGGGGAGGGGAGGGGGGAGGGAGAGGGGAGGGGGAGGGGAGGGGGGGAGGGAGGGGGAGGGGGGGGGAGGGGGGGGAGGGGGGAGGGGGGAGGGGGGGGGGAGGGGGAGGGGGGGGGAGGGGGGAGGGGAGGGGAGGGGGAGGGGAGGGGGGGGAGGGGAGGGGGGAGGGGGGGAGGGGAGGAGGGGGGGGAGGGGGGGGGGAGAGGAGGGAGGGGGGGGAGGGGGGGAGGGGGGAGGGGGGAGGGGGGGGAGGGGGAGGGGGAGGGAGGGGGGGAGGGGAGGGGGGGGGGAGGGGGGGGAGGGGGGGGGGAGGGAGGGGGGGGGAGGGAGGGGAGAGGGGGGGGGGAGGGGAGAGGAGGGGAGGGGGGGGAGGGGGAGGGGGGGAGAGGGGAGGGGGGAGGGGGGGAGGGAGGGGGGGAGGGGGGGGGAGGGGGGAGGAGGGGGGGGGAGGGGGGGGGGAGGGGGGGGGAGGGGGAGGGGGGGAGGGGGGGGGGAGAGGAGGGGGGAGGGGAGAGGGAGGGGGGAGGAGGGAGGGGGAGGGAGGGGGAGGGGGGAGGGGGGGGGGAGGAGGGGAGGGGGAGGGGAGGAGGGGGGGGAGGGGGGGGAGGGGGGGGGGAGGGGGAGGGGGGAGGGGGGGAGGGGGGGGAGGGGAGGGGGAGGGGAGGGGGGGGAGGAGGGAGAGGGGGGGAGGGAGGGGGGGGGGAGGGGGGGGGAGGGGGAGGGGGGGAGGGGGGAGAGAGAGGGAGGGGAGGGGGGGGAGGGGGGGGGAGGGGAGGAGGGGGAGAGGGGGGAGGGGAGGGGGGGGGAGGGGAGGGGGGGAGGGGGGGAGGGGAGGGGAGGGGGGGAGGGAGGGGGGAGGGGAGGAGGGGGGGAGGGGGGGGGAGGGAGGAGGGGGGGAGGGGGGAGGGGAGGGGGAGAGGGGGGGGGGAGGAGGGGGAGGGGGGGGGGAGGGGAGGGGGGGGAGGGGGAGGGGGAGGGGGGGGGAGGGGGGGGGGAGGGGGGGGGGAGGGGGGGGAGGGGGGGGGGAGGGGGAGGGGGGAGGGGGGGGGGAGGGGGAGGGGGAGGGGGGGGGAGGGGGGAGGGGGGAGGAGGGGGGGGGAGAGGGGGGGGAGGGGGGGGGAGGGGGGGAGGGGGGGGGGAGGGGGGGGAGAGGAGGGAGGGGGGAGGGGGGGGGAGGGGAGGGGGGGGGGAGGGGGGGGGGAGGGAGGGGGGAGGGGGGGGGAGGGAGGAGGGGAGGGGGGGAGAGGGGGGAGGGGGAGGGGGGGGAGGGGGGAGGGGGGGAGGGGGGAGGGGGAGGGGGGGAGGGGGGGAGGGGGGGGAGGGGGAGGGGGGGGAGGGGGAGGGGGGGAGGGGGGGGAGAGGGGGAGAGGGGGGGGGAGGGGGGAGGGGGGGGGAGGGGGGAGGGGGGGGAGGGGAGGGGGGGAGGGGGGAGGGGAGGGGGGGGAGGGAGGGGGGGGAGGGGGGGAGGGGGGAGAGAGAGGGGAGGGGGGAGGGGGGGAGGGGGGGGAGGGGGGGGGGAGGGGGGGAGGGGGGGGGGAGGGAGGGGGGGGGGAGGGGGGGGGGAGGGGGAGGGGGGGGAGGGGGGGGAGAGGGGGGGGGAGGGGGGGAGGGGGGGAGGGGGGGGAGGGGGGGGGGAGGGGGGAGGGGGGGAGGAGGGGGGAGAGGGGAGGGGGGGGAGGGGGAGGGGGAGGGGGGAGGGGGGGGGAGGGGAGGGGGGGAGGGGGAGGAGGGAGGGGGGGGGGAGGGGGGGAGGGGAGAGGAGAGGGGGGGGGAGGGGGAGGGGGAGAGGGGGGGGAGGAGGGGGGGGGGAGAGGGGGGAGGGGGAGGGAGAGGGGGGGGAGGGGGGGAGAGGAGGGGAGGGGGGGGAGGGGGGGGGAGGGAGAGGGAGGGGGGGGAGGGGGAGGGGGGGAGGGGGGGAGGGGGGGAGGAGGGGAGGAGGGGGGGGAGGGAGGGAGGGGGGAGGGGGGGGAGGGGGGGGAGGGGGGAGGGGAGGGGGGGGGAGAGGGGGGGAGGGGGGGGAGGGGGGGGGAGGGGGAGGGGGGGGAGGGGGGAGGGGGGGAGGGGGGGGGGAGGGGGGGAGGAGGGGGAGGGGGGGGGGAGGGGGGGAGGGGAGAGGGGGGGGGGAGGGGGGAGGGGGGAGGGGGGGGGAGGGGGAGGGGGGGGAGGGGGGGGGGAGGGGGGGAGGGGGGGGGAGGGGGAGGAGGGGGGAGGGGGGGAGGGGGGGAGGGGAGGGGGGGGGGAGGAGAGAGGGGGGGAGGGGGGAGAGGGGGGGGGGAGGGGGGAGGGAGGGGGGGAGGGGAGGGGGGGGAGGGGGGGGGAGGGGGGAGGGGGAGGGGGGGAGGGGGGGGGGAGGGGGAGAGAGAGGGGGGAGGGGGGGGAGGGGGGGAGGGGAGGGGGGGGGAGGGGAGGGGGGGGAGGGGAGGAGGGGAGAGGGGGGGGAGGAGGGGGGGGGGAGGGGGAGGGAGGGGGAGGGGGGGTGGGGAGGGGGGGGGGAGGGGGGGGAGGGGGGGGAGGGGGGGAGGGGAGGGGGGGGGGAGGGGGAGGGGGGGGGGAGGGGGGGGAGGGGGGGGAGGGGGGGGAGGGGAGGAGAGGGGAGGGGGGGGAGGGGGAGGGGGAGGGGGGGAGGGGAGGGGGAGGGGGGGGGAGGGGGAGGGGGGAGGGGGGGGGGAGAGGGAGGGGGGGGGAGGGGGGGGGGAGGGAGAGGGGGGGGAGGGGGGGGAGGGGAGGGGGGGGAGGGGGGGGAGGGGGGGGAGAGGAGGGGGGGGAGGGGGAGGGAGGGGGGGAGGGGGAGGGAGGGGGGGGGGAGGGGGGGGGAGGGGGGGGAGGGGGGAGGGGAGGGGGGGGAGGGGGGGGAGGGGGAGAGGAGGGGGGGGAGGGGGGGGGAGGGGGGAGGGGAGGGGGGGAGGGGGAGGGGGAGGGAGGGGGGGGGGAGGGGAGGGGGGAGGGGGGGGGGAGGGGGGGAGGGGGAGAGGGAGGGGGAGGGGGAGGGGGGGAGGGGGGGGGGAGGGGGAGGGGAGGGGGGGGAGGGGGGGGGAGGGGAGGGGGGGGAGGGGGGGGGGAGGAGGGGGGAGAGGGAGGGGGGGAGGGGGAGGGGGAGGGGGGGGAGGGGGGGAGGGGGAGGGGAGGAGGGGAGAGGGGGGAGGGGGGAGGGGGAGGGGGGGGGGAGAGGGAGAGGGGGGGGGGAGGGGGGAGGGGAGGGGGGGGGAGAGGGAGGGGGGGGAGGGGGGAGGGGGGGGGGAGGGAGGGGGGGAGGGGGGGGGGAGAGGGGAGGGAGGAGGAGAGGGGGAGGAGGGGGGGGAGGGGGGGAGGGGGGGGGGAGGAGAGGGGAGGGGGGGGGGAGGGGGGGAGGGGGGGAGGGGGGGGGAGGGGGGGAGGGGGGAGGGGGGGAGGGGGGGGGGAGAGGGGGAGGGGGGGAGGAGGGGGGAGGGGGGGGGAGGGAGGGGGGGGGGAGGGGGGAGGGAGGGGGAGGGGGGGGGGAGGGAGAGGGGAGGGGGGGGGGAGGGGGGAGGGGGGGGAGGGAGGGGGGGGGGAGGGGGGAGAGAGAGGGGAGGGGGGAGGGGGGGGGGAGGGAGGGGAGGGGGGGAGGGGGGAGAGGAGGGGGGGGAGGGGGGGGAGGGGAGAGGGGGGGAGGGGGGGGAGAGGGGGGGAGGGGAGGAGGAGGGGGGGAGAGGGGGGGGGGAGGGGGAGGGGGAGGGGGGGGGGAGGGGAGGGGGGGGGAGGAGGGGGGGGAGGGGGGGGGGAGGGGGGGGAGGGGGGGAGGGGGGGGGGAGAGGGGGAGGGGGGGAGGGGGGGGGGAGAGGGGAGGAGGGGGGGAGAGGGGAGGGGGGGGGGAGGGGGGGAGGGGGAGGGGGGGGAGAGGGGGGGGGGAGGGGGGGAGGGGGGGGGAGGGGGGAGGGGGGGGGGAGGGGGGGGGGAGGGGGGAGGGGGGGAGGGGGGAGGAGGGAGAGGGGGGGAGGGGGGGGGAGGGGGGGGGGAGGGGGGGGAGAGGAGGGGGAGGGGGGAGGGGGGAGGGGGGGAGGAGGGAGGGGGGGGGAGGGGGGGAGGGGGGGAGAGGGGAGAGGGGGGGGGGAGGAGGGGGGGGGGAGAGGGGGGGAGGAGGGGGGGGGAGGGGGGAGGGGGGGAGGGGGGGGGGAGGGGGAGGGGGGGGAGGGGAGAGGGGGAGGGGGGGGAGGGAGGGGGGGAGAGGGGGGGGGGAGGGGGGAGGAGGGGGGGAGAGGGGGGGAGGGGGGGGGGAGGGGGGAGGGGAGGGGGAGAGAGGGGGGGGGAGGAGAGGGGGGAGGGGGGGAGGGGGGGGGGAGGAGGGGGGGGAGGGGGGGGGGAGGGGGGAGGAGAGAGAGGGGGGAGAGGGGGGGGGGAGGGAGGGGGAGGGGGAGGAGGGGGGGAGGGGGGGGGGAGGGGGAGGGGGGAGGGAGGGGGGGGGAGGAGGAGGGGGAGGGGGGGGGGAGAGAGAGAGGGGGGGGGGAGAGGGGGGGGGGAGGGGGGGGGAGGGGGGGG
>JBAMIH010000275.1:0-36122 GCA_038501795.1 Pseudopleuronectes americanus
TATTACTACATACTGCTATTATATTGGTATAATTACTATCATATATCAATATATATTATGTTATATTCAGAGGTGTAAAGTAACAAATTACATTTACTCAAGTTACTGTAATTGAGTAGTTTTTTGTGTACTTTGTAATTTTTTGAGTAGTTTTTGAAATGGGTAATTTCTACTTTTACTTAAGTAGATTTTGACTGGAGTATTGTACTTCGCTACATTGGAATTACATCCGTTACTGAGTAAAAAAAATAACACTTGAATGCGCAAGGCAATTCTGACTGCCGTGATAGATGCTGCATAGAGTGGATGACGTTCCCTCACGTGCACGTTCATCATATGAAAACTGATCGTAAAGTTCACTGTTCGCGAAAACTATGGGCGACATGCACAACACTGCACAGGGAGCCACCGAAGAGCGGCTGCAGAGCAGCGGGTTGCCAATCCCTGGCTCCGGCGAAAGAGCGATTTGTTTACTGCTCCGCCGTTAAAGAGATGCGGATGTCAAAACATCAGTTCGGCTATAATATTAGTATCGCCTCGCATTTCTCCCTCCCGGTCACTCGCTCCACCTGTTATGCCTCCTCGCCCCATCGGTGGGGCGCACCGGGCGCACCACACAGTTTGAGAATCACTGCACTACACAGGGCCGGACCTAGCACATTTGGAGCTCTATGCAAGCTTCACTCCTGGCGCCCCCCCCGAAAATTAAATATATATATACATTTTTTTTAAACGATTTTCTACGAAAAACGGAATTGCAACTTTCAGACGGTATTTTGCCCTGTAAGACTGCATTTCTTTTCAAACACAACAATGATCGCAATGACAAGGTGCAAGCATTTGATTTAGACAGCGTCTCTCCTCAGGAGCTATACCTCAGATAATATGAACCTGTTCACTGTTCAAATTCATTATTTGTCATTAAGTTGCGTTCAGTTCAACGTTCTCATAAAAATGAACGTGTTCAATGAACGCGTTCTTTTGATTCTCCTTTAATTAAAACTTACTGTTTTTGGATTGGATTTATGACCCCTTGTCCTTTTTTGCACTGTATAGGAGCGCCCCCATCAAGTTGTTGGAAGTAACTAAGTAACTTTTACTTAAAGTACATTTTAAATGAACTACTTTTTACTTTTACTTGAGTAGATTTTTAGATGGGTACTTTTACTTGTACTTAAGTAAAATTTCATCAAAGTAAAGGTACTTTTACTTGAGTACAATATTTCAGTACTTTTTACACCTCTGGTTATATTATATACTATAAATACTGTACTATTTTGATATACTGTCTAACAATAACAATAACATTACCATCATATCATCAGTACTATTACCATCATCTTGCCACTGCACCTTATCTACGTATTTATCTTGTGATTCTGTTTTTATTCTTTCTACATCAGTACTTTTTATTTTATTCTATTCTATTCTATTCTATTCTATTCTATTCTATTCTATTCTATTCTATTCTATTCTATTCTATTCTATTCTATTCTATTCAAATGTACCGGCTGCTATGACGACTTAATTTCCCTTCGGGGATGAATAAAGTAATCTGTCTGTCTATCTATCTATCTAGAAATAAATGTAATAAATAATGATCACGACCTCCACCCCCAGATTGCATCATGCAGAATGTGAAGAAGTTGAAGGACACATCTATTTGTTGTAGCCACATTAGTTTCTTTTTCATTTGACAAACATTAACATGTGCTGTTTGTGCATTTATTCTGTTCATCTTGACAGATACAAGCATGTTCCTGTAATGACGTGGATCCATGTATAGTAGGCATATTGGAATTTGAGGTACTTCTTATTTATATTAAGACTCCAGATGAGCACTGGTTTCCTCCCTTACCGACAGGAACATCCGACACATCCAAACTACACCAATATTGACCGCTAATGTGCAAGCAGAAGTCATCCCCAAATGACTTCTGCTTGTGTACTTTACAAGTTGGTGTGTGAGGAGTTTTGCTCTTTAGAGCTGAGTGTGTGGCTCTTAAAAGAGCCGTTGTGTCGCTGGTTTCCAGCAGCTTTGCTTTACTTGGACTTGGGGGCCTTCTCGGTCTTCTTGGGCAACAGAACAGCCTGGATGTTGGGCAGCACGCCGCCCTGAGCGATGGTCACTCCGCCCAGGAGTTTGTTGAGCTCCTCGTCGTTGCGGACGGCCAGCTGCAGGTGGCGGGGGATGATACGGCTCTTCTTGTTGTCGCGGGCGGCGTTTCCAGCCAGCTCCAGGATCTCAGCGGTCAGGTACTCCAGCACAGCGGCCAGGTAGACGGGGGCGCCGGCACCAACGCGGTGTGCGTAGTTGCCTTTACGCAGCAGCCTGTGAACACGACCGACGGGGAACTGGAGCCCAGCGCGGGAAGAGCGAGTCTTTGCCTTGGCTCTGGCCTTTCCGCCGGTTTTGCCTCTGCCTGACATTATGGATGTAGTTTGTTTCCTAACACACGTCAAAAGAAACTGTGGTGAAAAGCTCGAACACTCCCCTATATATCCGCGGATCGAGCGGGACGGTTCATGCCAGACCAACCAGAAGAGAAGCCTCCAGCAGAGCAGCGGGGAACGGCCGACACTTTTTTCGAACAAGCAGCGAGTACCCGAGGAGGAGCCTGTCTGAAGCAGCGTCACCATTTCATGGCTGGCTCCGCAGTTTAAAAGCAGAGTGTCTCTATTTGAATACAATAAAATACAATTCAATAGAATAAAAAGAAAAATATTGAGGTAGAAATAATATAAAAAACACAAACACATGATAAATAGGTCGATAAGATAAGGTGCAGTGGCAAGATGATGGTAATAGTACTGATGATATGATGGTAATGTTATTGTTAGACAGTATATACAAATAGTACAGTATATATAGTATATAATATAACATAATATATATTTATATATGATAGTAATTATACCAGTATAATAGCAGTATACAGTAATAATGGCAGCAACAGTATATATAATAATAATAGTAAATATAATAATAATTACATGTCCAAATGTATAAATATTATATACAAAGAATATACAAAGAGTATGATATAATATGATGATATATAGTAGAGGTAGACATATAAGTATTTGACTATACAACAGATAATATAATATACTATCAGTGTAAGAATATGTAGACAGATTGTGCAAAAGACAATATTATTGTATAAAATGATATATAGTATTAATATGGTTTATATGAACACATATCACATATGATGTGAAGTAAGTGTTCAAGTATATGGAGCGGAGTGTTGTACAGGGTGCACAGTGCAAGGAGACAGGTACATTTAGTGCAGTTCTGTGATGGTGGCTCTGACAGAGGTACATGAGTTGTACAGTCTTATTGCAGTTGGGAGGAACGATTTCCTGTAGCGTTCCTTAGAGCAGCGGGGTTGAATGAGTCTGTGGCTGAAGCTGCTCCTTAGCTTGTCCAGTGCTGTGTGGAGGGGCTGAGAGGGATTGTCGATGATTGCCAGCAGTTTTGTCAGCATCCTCTCCTCCACCACCTCCTCCACTTTGACAAGCTTAGAGCCAACCACAGACTCGGCCTTCCTGATTTTCTCAGTCTGTTGGCGTCCTTTGCCTTGATGCCCGCACCCCAGGACACCACAGCAAAGAAGGTGGTGCTCGCCACAACAGACTTATAGAATATCTGCAGCATCTTGTTGCACACATTGAAGGACCTGAGCCTCCTCAGGAAATAAAGCCAGCTCAGGCCCTTCTTGTAGACGGCCTCTGTGTTGGTGGACCAGTCCAGTTTATTGTCCAGTGTTACACCCAGGTACTTGTATGCAGGGACCACCTCCACATCCGTCCCACCGATGCAGACAGGAGAAGGCAGGGGCTTGTTCCTCCTGAAGTCCACCACCATCTCCCTCGTCTTCTTCACTTTGAGCTGCATGCGCTTCTCCCCGCACCACTTCACAAAGCGGTCAACCAGGTCCCTGTTCTCAGCCTCCCTCCCAGCCTCAACACACCCCACAATGGCCGTGTCATCAGAGAACTTCTGCAGATGACACGTCTCAGTGCACAGTTCCCTGGGGGGCCCCGATATTACTGATCAGACGATCAGACACACAGTTCTGTAATCTCACAAACTGCGGTCTGCCCGTCAGATAGTCATCGACCCAATTGATGAGGGGAGCACTCACCTGCGTGCCCTCCAGTTTGGCCTTCAGCAGTCTGGGCTGGATGGTGTTGAAGGCGTTGGAGAAGTCGAAAAACATGATCCGGACAGAGGTGTTGGGTCTGTCCAGGGAGGAGTAAGCTTTCTGCAGAAGGTAGATGATTGCATCATCAACCCCAACACGGGGCTGATACGCAAACTGCAGGGGGTCTTGTGATGGGCACACCAGCGGTCTGAGGTGGGCCAGGACCAGTCTTTCCATGACCTTCATGATGTAAACACATCCCATCGGTGCAAATACTTATCAAACAGCTTAAGTTATTTAAAATGTGCCTTTGCTAAAACATTACAATTGTATGGAAAGACAAACATGTCCCCCAGGGATTGGAGCTCTTATACACAAGTGAAATATTTGCAGCCTTGAACATAATTGTAACAGATGCATTACAGGCGTTCATCAACAGAACATTTACACCCCACTGATATAGACTGGTAATGGAAAAGATAAGGTATTACTGAATGCTGTAAACACAAATATCACTAGTATCAGGCTGCTATCATATATCACTGCAATTATATTGGCAGTGATGCAACTTACAAACAGCAACATTGAATTCCAAGGCAACCATATCAGAGTCCTTTTGCCACTCGTTTCTGGCACCACAGCTCCACCGAAACCCGTTTCCCAGCTGCTTCAAATGTTTGTTCAGAGACACAGAGTAAAAAAAAGCACCTGCTGAGAATCCCTTCGCAGTAAAGAAACACACCGCTGATGGCCGGGGCTCCTGATGAAGTTGAGCCGGATTTCCTGTCAGAGCCGTGAACGTGTCCTGCTGAGGATGCTGGACAGTTGTTCTATAATTAGGACTTAATTTCATATCCATGTTGAAATAGTCAATTTTACTGAATATTCACTTCAAGTAATGGTCAAATTAATATTGTGTCACATTTTTCTCATTTAATACAAAAAGTCAAAAGGTTGTATAATTTATTTTGCAGAATATGTTTATGCCTTACCGGAATTTGCAATGTATCTGCTGTCTGATCTAGAAAATACCAACTTTGGCTATTCACATAAACACTAGGATATATGTTTATTTATATCATTTTAAGCATTATTTAAGTAAAATAATCATTCAAACATGACAAATGTTTTTGAAAAAAGCTTTGTCTGGTAAGTGAGAGATCTCTGTCAACCTGTCCATACGTTACCTATTGGTCAATAGATCAAGTCTTCTCAGACTTTGATAGCCATTAACACAGTCATATTACAAATGAAGGCCTTAGTGTCAACAAACACACTGTGTATCCAGAAGGTACACACGTGTGCAGTATGTGAATGTATTAGCGTAGTTTGATGTGGGTAAATCGTAGCATGTAAACAGGTAATTTGGACCATACAAAAAAAACTTTATTTATGTAGTACTTTATATACAAACACTATAACACAAAGTACTTTCCATGCTTACTGCGATAACAAAACATCCCCCACCCCTTCACTCACCCCCAACCAAGCTCATAGCATAACAGTAATTACACTGTGGCTGTTAATCTCATAGTTTTCAACTCATGACTCAGGGGTAGGAAAGCAAATACAAAGCTGAGAGATGGTCACTCTGCTCAGGAGTTTGTTGAGCTCCTCGTTGTTGTGGACGGACAGCTACAGGTGGCGGGGGATGAAAATATCACGTAAAGCATGCCACCATAAAACCATGACCATTCTTTGCTAAATTCCCTATCACCTTATGAAACCAGATGAATTTAGTAAAACAGAATCCAGCAGAATGACAGGTTGTAATCAACAATCCTTTCAAGCATACATGAGGTGCTTTTAAAACTGGTCAGTATCCATTGATGCTTAATGAAAGATGAGCATAGTCACACTGTCACCCCTGACTAATAATACATGGGCATGTTCATAACACAATCAAAAACACACTGCTTGACACAGCACTAACAATTTTGACCCACTGCAACATGACTTTTAGCGCTCCTAAAACAAATCGGTGCATGTTTTTTTTTAATAAAATACCCCATTTAAATACTCATTCATAGTGTTCTTTTACACATATTTGCATTGATCGTTTAGGATGATATCGCGTATCGAGAGACTTTCTTTTGGTGGGGGTTTGTATTTTAGACAAAAGGCTATTTAAGTAATCAACAAAGGAACAAACCATACTTGAAACACAATATCCAAAACAATTGCAGTCAAGCATCAAGTGCTTACACTGCTTGTGCTGCACTAACACTTTTTTACAACTACGACCTGACATTTAATCTGAATAAAACAAATCGGTGCATGTTTTTTTCTTTTTTTTATAAAAGACCACATTTAAAGTTTCAAATAGTCTATTAACTTCTAGATTTGTATGTCTTTGTTGCAATGTAACCTTATTATCCTCAGGGTCAATTTTTTGTGACAATGTTTAATGCCTCTTAATAAAAAAATTGTTAACTTTGGCTTTTTGTCTTCAGATTTGTGGACATTTCCAAATTTAATGGGGACAGCAGGGTAAAAGTTTCATGATTCTGTTTATGCAATATTCACAGAGTAGTAAGCAAACAAGGTCTATTTGTCAAGCTTGAAAGTACTGTAAACAACATTAGAGAGTGTATTCCTCTGACCTTAAAGTCATGTGTCAGTAACAAGGCAAAAGTTACATTTGGCATTCCACCAACCAAAATGATTTTCAGCTAGTTATGGAAGATAGCCTGATAACAAGAAAGCACTGAGAAATAACAGTCATAGTTCTAACAATCCATCTATTCCTCTGACTTTGAGGAGCAAAGATTTCATGAGCTTCTTTACGGGTACCATTCTAACCACCAGGGGGAGAAAAAACACCCTCATGAATAACACTGATCAGTGATTTGAGAAAGAGGACAACACGTCCAACAACAGTAGAAACTGCTATTGGAATTAAAAAATATTATTTTCCAATTGTAGAGATTATGTAGGATGTTAAGAATGTATATAACATGATTATCCCGCTTCAATTTAATTAAACAATGTTACATTATTCGTTAAAAGTGGCTGTTTAAATATTGATGGACATGTCATTAGAGTCAGGACAGTTTGTCTCCATAGAGAAAGTGTGTGGCTCTTAAAAGAGCCGTTGGATGGTTGATGTCTCCGCAGAGTGGTTTACTTGGAGCTGGTGTACTTGGTCACGGCCTTGGTGCCCTCAGACACGGCGTGTTTAGCCAGCTCCCCGGGCAGCAGCAGGCGGACGGCGGTCTGAATCTCCCTGGAGGTGATGGTGGAGCGCTTGTTGTAGTGAGCCAGACGAGAGGCCTCACCGGCGATGCGCTCGAAGATGTCGCTCACGAAGGAGTTCATGATGCCCATGGCCTTGGAGGAGATCCCAGTGTCGGGGTGGACCTGCTTCAGCACCTTGTACACGTAGATGGCGTAGCTCTCCTTCCTGGACTTTCTCCTCTTCTTCCCGCCCTTACCGGGGGCCTTCGCCACCGCTTTCTTGGAGCCCTTCTTGGGCGCTGGCTTTGCTGGTTCAGGCATTGTCACGATGTTATTCGTTCAAATGAATACAGACGCTGTTGGCCAGGCTGCTTTTAACACATCACATGTAAATCATTATGTGCCGTTCCCTCTCTGTCATTGGCTGAATGTGGAGCGCCAGTGTAACAGCACGTGGGAGTGTCTCCATGTTCATGAGTCCATTGTTCTGCTGCTGACAGAGGTTGAGCTGTTGAGCTCAACTGGAACATTTGGGGGGTTAATAAATGCAAGATGTCTGAAACTTATTATTAACCCTAACCCTATACATTACGGTAAGCGTGCTGCGTCATTTCCTGTTTTCCTGGCTCCGCAGCTTATAACCTCCGTTAGCTGTAGTTAGCCGACTCCCGCTAGCCGCAGAGCCCCGTAGCTTAGCACGTAGCTTAGCCTGATGCACATGGTGTCCTGTAAACGGTGTGGGCTTTGTATATAATTGGCAAACCTTTTGGAGAACACCCACACTCTCTTGTTTCTCCTCAGATTGTATAAATATTTCAGCTTTGCAACCGGAACATTTGGTATAGGCATAGGCGCGGAGGCATAGAAATGGCCCAGCTGAGAAATCAAAGGAATCTTAGACATCATAGCCATCAATGACACTGTGACATTAAAGCCAACTGACAACAAAATAGAATTATTTGCCTAATGAAATCCTTTGTAGTGTTCTTTCACATGACCGCAGCTGTGGATAACAGCAGTAATTAGTCCTAAAACATGGTGTAAATGACACCATTTCAAATTTAATTTTACGGGGCTTATGGACACTTTGATGGCACCAAAGGTATGGAGGCTTTAAAAGTTTTTTTCCCACATTGATTTTATTGGTTTGAGGAGTTCCCATTTACTTCAATTGTACTGGATTCAGCTGCAATGCTATTTACCCCTGAAACTCCAAATGTGTTTAATGAACTCAAACACTTATGAGTGAGAGGAATTTTCATTCTTGGTTGAACTATCCTTTTAACTGTTGATTAGTCAAACGTAGATCCCCTTTTCTGAAACCAACAGTTAAAAGGATAGTTCGACCAAGAATGAAAATTCTTCTTACTCATATTTGACTAAGTTCTTCCTTCCAGAAAACTAAAAAATTTATATATTCTTTTTTATATTTGAGGTATTTTAACTTTATTGCACAAGCTCAAAGTACACACAAAGGTAACATTCAAAACTAGGTCTTTATGAGATGGAAAATCTGATACTTTTAAAGCAAACATGATTTAAAAAAATAACTCATATTATTAAGTACATCTGAGCTAAAGTGTATTTGTTGATCTAAAAAATTGTTTCAATTGTGTGTTACCAAATTAAGCAATTTTTGTATTTACTTGTGCTAGGGAAGAAGAGGCATAAAATTGTTTGATGTATTCTAAAAGAATGATTGCAATGACAACACAGGTGCGTAAATTAATCAGAAAACAGGCAGAAGGGTGCTAGTTCAAATAAATGAAACAAAGATAACAAAAAGAGGACTCTCATCAGGAGCTGCAGAAACTGTTTAAATCACCTGTCACCACCTGCTCTTCTTCTGCAACTTTAAACAGTCAAGCTCCCACACGTGCCACTAGCTCCACCTTGTGGATAAATGACAGTATGCCTCCGGTACACCATCACAAACAGCCTCTGACAATCCTCACTGTGAAACATGTCCTTCTTGGTAAGAGGCTCTTTTAAGAGCCACACACGTCTATCCACAAAGAGCTGTTTCCTCATCAATCATCACCACTTTCACTAAATATGTAGAGACAGAGTTCTTAACTATAGGGAAACTGATACACCTACAGTCATAGGTCGAAAAATCAACCAATTCCTCTGACTTGAGGAGCAATATTTCATGAACTTCTTTACAAATACCATTCTAGCCACCAGGGGACAGTAGTAGAAACTGATAATGGATTTTTCTTTTTAAATTGTAGAGTTTATGCAGGATGTTACCAATGTATTCAACATGATTATTCCTCTTCATTTGTATTAACAATGCTGTAGTATTAGGTCGAAGTGGGTGTTTGAATATTGATGGACATGTCATTAGAGTCAGGACGGTTTGTCTCCATAGAGAAAGTGTGTGGCTCTTAAAAGAGCCGTTGGATGGTTGATGTCTCCGCAGAGTGGTTTACTTGGAGCTGGTGTACTTGGTCACGGCCTTGGTGCCCTCAGACACGGCGTGTTTGGCCAGCTCCCCGGGCAGCAGCAGGCGGACGGCGGTCTGAATCTCCCTGGAGGTGATGGTGGAGCGCTTGTTGTAATGAGCCAGACGAGAGGCCTCACCGGCGATGCGCTCGAAGATGTCGCTCACGAAGGAGTTCATGATGCCCATGGCCTTGGAGGAGATCCCAGTGTCGGGGTGGACCTGCTTCAGCACCTTGTACACGTAGATGGCGTAGCTCTCCTTCCTTGACTTTCTCCTCTTCTTCCCGCCCTTACCGGGGGCCTTCGCCACCGCTTTCTTGGAGCCCTTCTTGGGCGCGGGCTTTGCTGGTTCAGGCATTGTCACGATGTAATTCGTGACGGGCCCATGACTCACCGACTTGGACCAATACGAGGAGATAACACGGAGTGAGAGCGTGAGGGGGCGGGACTTCCGGGAGAGCCAGGTAGCAGAGGAGAGACGGCGGCACAGTGTTGGAGCGAGCGAAAAAAGTATAAAAAAGGACAAGCTGCGGAGCTGTGTGTCGCAGGGAACCGGAGGACGGTTAGCGAGTCTGGATGAGAGGACGGCGTCGGAGTCACGGTGGAAGTTGTTCGCGCAGCAGGTTCAGGTGTGGGGCGCTCTCCACGCTCTTTTCCCCTCTTCTCTCGTGTCTCCTCCTGTTTGAACTCCGCCGCTGACGTTGTCCACGGCAGCACTGGCTGTGAGCTAGCTCCTGCTACGGACCCTACGAAGCATCTCCACAATCAACTATTACGATAAGTGAAACGGACACTTCTGACTGACTGACTGTGCAGAGTAAAGTGCGCGGCACTCACTCTAAGAACAATTCCGTAGAGACATTTGGTCTGCATGCACACGGTGGTGCAGTGCACGTGATTAATGTGTGTACTGTTATTTGTTTGATCTCTGTTTATTAATATTAGCTCTAATAAATACTGTATAAGTTGTATTTTTGCTCCTGTATTGAACTGTGTTAAAGGGGTTTACATAGAAAATATATGTTTAATAAGGTAAAGGGTGATTATTATTATTATTCTACTGGGGATTTGGCACCCCCTACAAATATAAAACAACTTCCAGCTAATTACAGTTACGGAGCCGAGTCATTCATAGGTTTTAATAATATCTTCTAACACTGTGCGTGTATCATCAAATCACTGCAGTGAACGTGACTGTGCCATCATGGCCGCTTATCTCACCTGGTTCCAATAATAAAATCACGACACCTGATCCAGATCTCCAATCAACCCTTCCCCTTTAAATGGCTTGGTTTAGCTTAGGTGTTTGCTGGTTCATTGATTTAGTTTTACCTTTATCATTTGAGTTGTTAGCTGCCTACTTTTGTTTTGTCTTTGTTAATGTTTGTTTGTTGTGCGCACAGGGACAACAAGGACAGGTAAGATACTCCGGGGTCTACATATAACACACACGTAGGTTTACTGCTTGTTTATACCCCAGGTTAGAGTGAGCACCACCCGCTGTACTTTTGGGTGCTATGCACCTGTAAAGGGGGGGTGGGTTTCTTTGTGTCCTTTTCTTTGGTGCCACTGAGAGTCCTTGTTGATCCCTGTGTTGCTTTGTTTAAATAAATACCTTCTTTTGCCTTATATCGTGTCATGGTTTCAGTGTGACTGCACCCTCACTTCTCCAGACCTGTTGCATTTATGTTATGTTCCACTCCGAGCCAACAGGGGGCGTAACAGCACACTTTCTTTTATTTATTTCTGTTTATTATTTTGGGGGGAATTTATTCTGTATTCTATTGTCAAACAAATTTGAACTGCAGTTGTGTTTAAATACAAGTTAATTTAAAGAAATTGTGTTGTGTTATTGGCATTATTGATTCTCAAGTCCAGGGCTCCTACTTACCTAGAAAATAGGAGTATCCTGGTCCACATTAACACTCATTCTAGTGTAACCAAGTGTTACGTGCCGTGTTTTCTCTCTCTCCCCCTCTCATATCTCCTCCAGGTGGGAGCTCCGGATGCACCTCCACTGACACAGCTGAGGCCACTCTGGCATCAGGGCGTGGCCAATAAAGGCCCTCAGCTGTGCCGGTGAGCGAGGCAGCAGTTCGGGAGCAGACGGAGTGAGGAGACGTGCCGTGTGGACGTGCCATGTGGGCAGGCTTTGTACTGTGTGATTGTTTGCTGCGCGCTATTTTGCTGTGTATTGTAATATAGTATTGGTTGTTGTTTGGTTCTTGGTTTTCCCCTTCCTGTGTAGGAAGGGTGTTTTCTGTTAACGCGTTTTCCAATAAATCCTTATTTACTTATTAACTTATTGGCTTCCTTGTTTAGTTCCCGGTTTTATTTTCTAATTGTTCGTCCCTCGCCCTAGACAGCTTGGGGGACGTAACAGTTTTGGGGGCTCGTCCGGGATATTTATGAGAGCAGGGTTTCTAGTTTGTTTTTGAGAAATTATTTATAAGGTATTTTAGTTCAGTGTGTTGTGATAAAGTGGTGTTTGGTATTGCCCAGTGTGTAGTTCTCTGTGTGAACAGCTTCCTCGGTGTAGCTAGGGGAGTGTCCAGCTGAGCTGATCCAGTTTTTCCATCGGGCACTCATTTATTGTTTTTCCTTTATTATTTTTGGAGTCAATCCTGGGCGGAGACTGCGCTCTCCGAAGGGGGCAGGCGTGTCAGGGTTTCGGCCGCTGATTTGTGCCTTTAAATCGCCTCGAGCTCAGCACGGCTTCCGAAGACAGGTGAGGGACAAGTTTTTACTAGGCAGGTGCCGGGGAAGTTTTTGTTTCTGTGGGGCAAGGTTTGGTGTTCACTGTGTGAGTGGTATCAGACATTACTAGTTTACTTATTGCTGAAGTTTATTTTGCGGTGCATCTTCGAGATGGCTGCGTTTGATTTGGATGTCTTTGTTTCCAACCCGACATTAGGTCAATTTGACCGGTGTAAGAAGTCTGAGTTATATAAACTTGCAGAATATTATGAGTTATCAGTGCCTATTTCTCTTGCCAAAGCGGAGCTGAAAGCCGTTCTCCTCGATATCCTGATTAGTAGAGGGATTATAAGTTTATCCGCGTCCTCCGATCCAGAGGTAAGTGAGGGGACGGGGCAGCCCGTAAATATAACTCCTGTTGTTCGACCTGAGGGAACGACACACAAGCCCTTCACGTTGCCACATTATGACCCGTTATCGGCGGATCGTCTAAAATGGACGTCAGATTGAAGCTACGTTTAGCTCGTCTTCAAGCAGAGAAGGAGGAGAGGGAACGGGAGTTTCACCTCCGTAGCAAAGAGCTGGAGTTAGATTTGAAGCGATTGGACTCAGAGTTAGACCTGAAGAGGCTGGAGGCAGAGACGGCGATTAAGATGCGGCAGTTGGAGCTGCAGGCGGGAGTGACCCGTAGTGCTGCAGGGGTTGACACGGAGTTGCGCATTCTGCTGTGGCATTTGATGTGGGTAGGCACATCTCGTTAGTACCTGTTTTCCGCGAGACTGAAATCGAAGCGTACTTCGGTGCTTTTGAGCGGATTGCTGCAGCTTTACACTGGCCGGAAAATGTGTGGGCCATCATGTTACAATGTAGGTTGACAGGTAAAGCGCAGGCGGCTTGCTCTTCTATGTCGGTGGAGGACGGATTGGAGTATGGCAAAGTCAAGAACGCTATTTTGCGGGCGTATGAGCTGGTTCCGGAGGCTTACAGGCAACGTTTTCGTAAATTAAGAAAAGGGACAAGCCAAACGTATCTTGACTTTGCCTGAGAGAAGGAGATTATTTTTGACCGGTGGTGTGCAGCAGGCAAGGCGGACGATCTGTCATCAATTCGGGAATTAATTTTGTTAGAGAGGTTTAAAAACTGTTTATCGGAGCGCACAGCTGTATATTTGAACGAACAGAAGGTTTCCACCCTACAGCAGGCTGCCACACTTGCTGAAGAGTTTGCGCTCATACATAAAACTGTTTTTAAATCCCGTGATTCCTCTAGCCGCGAGTTTTCTCCAAGATCTGAAACTCGGGTGCCTAACAGCGTTCCCTCAGGCCCGAAGACAGAAAAGTTGTGTTTTTTTGGCCGTAGGCCCTGGCCATGTTGTGGTTGATTGTGAGGCCTGGAAGCAGAAACAGCCAGAGTCAGTACCGGGACAACCAAAGGGGGTGGGGTTAATAACAATTTCTCCCAGAGCCCAGTCTGTGGACTGTAGAACCTCTGAGGTGAATGAAACATTTTTTAAACCCTTTATTTGTGAAGGTTTTGTTTCTCTGACAGGACCAGTGTCCAGTTAGGATACTGCGAGACACTGCTTGTTCAGTCACTTATTCTGTCAGGTGTTCTGCCGTTAAGTGTCCATTCTGATGCATGTGCAGTGGTAAGGGGTATTGAAATGGGTTGTGTGCCCTCCCCTCTGCATCAGATTCATGTTAAGTCAGGGATAATGACTGGGTTTTTCACTGTGGGTGTCCGTTCATGTTTTCCCATTAATGGTTTTGACCTAATAATGGGAAATGACATAGCAGGTGGTAGAGTTTACCCAGTCCCTGATGTTGTACGTGGTCACGATGTGCGTGGCCCATTGAAATTGTTAAAGGAGAAGCTAGTGTGCAGTTCTCCTCCCAAAACCAATGTGTTGGATTTTGCCTCTCAGGGTAGGGAGCGGCTACACTTTGCCACCAAAGTGGCCAAAGAGTGACTCGCTTCCTCCCAGGTCAGCGTGAAAGCAGTTGACAGGAGAGCAGTTAAACGACAATTTCAGCCAGGTGATCAGGTGTTGGTATTTTTGCCCACACCTGGTTCTGCTCTTACTGCCCGCTTCTCAGGTCCTTCTGTGGTGGGGATATACTTTTTCACTCCAGGGAGGCTGACAGACAAGGTGGTAGCTGACGCGCTATCCCGTGGGTAAGACCGGGCAAATGGTGAAAGGGTGTGGTGATATGGTGAAGTATGGGATTAAGTAACTGGGTGTGGCTTGTTCTTATGGGAGGGGGTGTTACGTGCCATATTTTCTCTCTCTCCCCCTCTCATATCTCCTCCAGGTGGGAGCTCCAGATGCACCTCCACTGACACAGCTGAGGCCACTCTGGCATCAGGGTGTGGCCAATAAAGACCCTCAGCTGTGCCAGTGAGCGAGGCAGCAGTTCGGGAGCAGACGGAGTGAGGAGACGTGCTGTGTGGACCTGCTGTGTGCTGTGTGATTGTTTGCTGTGCGCTATTTTGCTGTGTATCGTAATATAGTATTGGTTGTTGTTTGGTTCTTGGTTTTCCCCTTCCTGTGTAGGAAGAGTGTTTTCTGTTAACAAGACTATCCAATAAATCCTTATTTACTTATTAACTTATTGGCTTCCTTGTTCAGTTCCCGGTTTTATTTTCTAATTGTTCGTCCCTCTCCCTAGACAGCTTTGGGGACGTAACACTGTAGAATCCACGTTCACTCCTGTTTGTCGGAGGTGATTGTGGAGGATCCGGATCCCTTCGTGTTTCACTGGAGCCGACGAGCCTGATAAGACGCCACATGCCCCTCCCCCCGGCTCATCACACAGAACTCCGTGTGTTCTCACCGTTTGCACGTATTGTTTACTCGCTGTTTACATCCCGGCTTCTGTGTCATGGAAATATCTTTTGTTAATCTTTGCGCAAACACACACACACACAGGTTTACACAGCGATCCTTCTGTGGACTTTGACTTCATGTTTCATGACGTTGCAGTGGAAATTAGTTTCTGTGAATTTGTCACTGTGATTGTGAGATTAAACGCATGCTCTGTTTTATTCTGCTTCCACTGATCATCTCCTTCCTGTTCGGTTTCCTCTGGGTCTTTAAAGCCCTGAAACCAAACCCTGACAGATCCGTCTGGACAGAACCACGACGGTGAGCGAACCCAGACCCAGCAGACAATGTGCCTGGATTTGGAATAGGAACATTTTTTATTTAATTACCAGTGATGCACCGGAGAATCAGCCTTGTATGCAGAGAGCAGTGTGTCTGCTGGCCGGCTGCAGGGTGAGAGGCACAGCTTCAGTCTCTGCTATAATGGATCATAATCAGGGCCGGTCTTTCCTACAGGCGACATAGGCGGTTGCCTCGGGCGCCACTCAGAATATATATATATATACCGTATATTTTTTTTTGCTGGGCAGAGTTTTTGGCGCCCCCTTCTATATGTGGTATGCCCCAAAATATTGCATTTAATTACTTGAACAGTAATGTAAGATTAATCCTAATAATATACGTGATAGTCACGTGGGTTTATGTTTCATTAGAGAAATCAGTAATGACAGTAGGGAAAATGCAAGAAAGAAGACAGACACTTTGTTCTGTTGCTCAAGTCCATGGGTAGCGTATTAACAACTATTAGCACATTGCAATTTCAAATTTAACCGTAAATCTCAAACATATCAAGAAAATGAGAATATCAAATACACAAAATACAAATATACAAATGTGACATCTATGAATACACAACATAATACACACATTGACAATATATACAACACACACAGCAGCGCAGGCGCTGCGCACTCACAGTCGGATCATGCGCTGTCTGCGTGCCCTACAGGCATGGCGCACCGGTCGGCTCTTTCATACTCTTCTAAAACTAAACTTTCAAAACACCCTGTTAACCAATATCCAACCACCAGCGCTTTCCCCACGACCTCAATCACACACACAAGCATGCATTCACCATATTACAACTCCTGTTCTTACCTAAAATATAGGGAAAATGCAGGAAAGAAGACAGACACGTTGTTCTGTAGCTCAAGTCCATGGGTAGTGAACGAGCCACCCCCTCTGCTGTCCAAACCCGGAACCACAGTGTGAAAACAACCCAAAGTCCAAACCAACAGATCACGGATAAAGCAACAGATCGCAGATGTCACTGTAAATTAAATCCCTGAAAACACTTACAAACAATATTAGACAATAACACATCCACCACACATTCATCCTGTATTCTACAGATATACTTAGTTACTTTGGTATCAATCTTGGGACTCGTAACATATATCTCCAACCAATAGTTTGACATTAAAAAAATGTATCTAACATTAGGGTAAAATGAGTCAAAAATCGTAAAACGGAAGGGGTACGTACCACCTTGGTGTTGCCAGAACATGCTAGCACATTGAGGCTTATGGTTAGAGTGTGTGTGTCCAAGCAACTTCGACCAAGAAAGAAATTATTTTATAATAAGTTTTGGTGAAAAACTTATTATAAAAACATTTTTTTTTCTGGGGGGGGGGCGCCATGAGTGAAGCTTGCCTAGAGCGCCAAATGTGCTAGGGCCGGACCTGTGCAGAACCATTGTAATAAAGGCAGGGATCACAGATGTTACGCTGACAGATGTGAGCTCATCGTGAAGAGAAGGACTGATTTCCTGAAACTTGCTTTGTAACAGCAGAGCTGAATCAGTCCTTTGGTTTGACGGTGAAACCATTCAAACCCAATAACATCCATCTCAAACACACACCTACACTGGTACTGGTCTTGAAGGTCTGTGCAAACTGACACCATCAATTATTAACAAAATACATGATCCTAAGTTTGTTATCTATCATAACATCACAATAAAACATGAACTGTGAACCAGTTCATCTTCATGGGTATGAACTGGACTTTGAACTGGTTATTTTCAAGAGGGAACTGGTTCCACAGGGAGGAGGAGCATGAGAACAGGGAGCAGTCAGACTCCATTTTCACCTGGACGAGCA
The DNA here is from genome assembly GCA_038501795.1 of Pseudopleuronectes americanus. NCBI lineage: Eukaryota > Metazoa > Chordata > Actinopteri > Pleuronectiformes > Pleuronectidae > Pseudopleuronectes > Pseudopleuronectes americanus. Next base: position 17,460 of record JBAMIH010000275.1, read on the forward strand.
GAAGGAAGGAAAGTGAGCAGGTGAGTGTGAACACAACTTTCTGAAAGTTTTACTGTCTCACTCTCACACCTGCTGTTAACATCCGTCTGCTGATCACACCACTCTAAGTTTGTCAGTTCACACCTGGTGACAGACGTCATGTGATCGGATCCCAGATACAGATGTGAACAGCATAGGTCTGGATCAAAGAGCCTTCAAAGGACTAATTAACAGAGTTAACTCACAGTTTCACTTTGTATCTTCATCTGATCATCAAGTGTTTAATAACACAATGTGTTTTCAGAATCAATACGTTACAGCAGTGGTCACCAACCTGTTGAGAGTCTTCACTGTGGATCCGAGTAAAGCTCTGGACTCTGGCTGAGGTGTGAGGAACATCCCCCTGCAGAGCCAGGTACACACACACACACACACACACACACACACACACATATAACTTCATACTGGTTTTGTGTGAGTTTTAAAGTGAATATAAAGTTTAAGAGCTTGTGTTTGACCTTCATTTGGGAACAAAGCCATAGAACTGAGTGGAGATACAGAGTGCTGCTTCAAGCTGCTGACTGATGTGCTCTCAGCATTACTGTACTATAAAGTTCTGTGATTCATTTCCAGCCTTTATGACGTGAACATGATACTAGATGTTGAGTTTCTTTCTCTAAGTGGCCGGGGGTTGAAGGACACATGAACTTTTACAAGCTGCATAAAGGCCCTGCATCTATTTCACAATAAAACATTTTAAAAATAAATGAATTGATTCAGTCGACAGAAACGCTGGAGAGCTTTTATTTGGAAAGGGGTAAAGATCATTTCACAACTGATGTTCTGCTGTAAACTGAGTGCAGAACCAGAAGGAAATAGACCAGACCTTGAATATCTAGAAGAGCAGCGTGGCCTGAACCACAACTGAGCCGCAGCCGGTGCAACATGGACGAGGACACTTCAGAGCAAGTTGGACCCTCACACACAAAGTAAGAGACCTGCTACAAACATGTGAAGCTCCAAACTGAATCCTCAGAGAATGAACCAGTGAATGATGTGTTCTGAATAAAAACATGTTTGTGTTTGCAGAGGTCAGGACCACAGACTGAGAGCAGAGTCTCCAGGGTCCAGCTGTCTGTCTCTGAAGAGTGACTGGTCCATGAGAGATCCTCCAAACTTCAGTAATGAACCTGGACCCTCACACACAGAGTAAGAGACTGTTTCTACTGTGACCTGCTCTGAAGAGGATCTAGTTTCCTCTAGTGTGGCCCCTGCATTAGGACACAGCTTCATTGAAGTTGGTGACTAATCTCTCAGAATCACTCAAAGAGCTCAGACCTCCACCAAGAACCAACACGCTCCTTATGAAACCACTTTGAAAATCCACTAGAGACTCATTTTGATTTGGATCTGCACCAAATTCCACACACTGGTAAACATCAGTCCTCTGAACATGTCTGTGAAAGAGGACCGATCTGGTTCACAGACCACAACCTTCAACCAAGTTTACTGGTAATCTGTGGTTTTTTATAATCCCACTAACGATACAACCAACACACAAACATACTGGGTGAAAACAAAACCTCCTTGACAGAAGTAATGACAACCTGTGACTGTGACATGTGAGTTATCAGGAAATGTCTTCACAGGGAGAGGAAGAGGAGTCATGTTTCTGAGGAGGAGCAGTCGTCCTGCTGTGCTTCGTGTCAGGACGTCCTGAAGGATCCAGTCTCCACCAGCTGTGGACACTGGTTCTGCAGACAGTGCATCACCTCATACTGGGACCAGTCTGGTTCTTCAGGAGACTCCTCCTGTCCCCAGTGTGGACAAAGATCCAGAACAGGAGCTGGAGCTCAGACAGCCGGTCAGAGCAGCACTGTACATGTGTCTGCTGATGTCTTCACTTCTGACAACAGCACATGTGGTTTTATTTTGTTCCTTCATACAGCATCAACATTTAACATCGTTAGAAAAGCACAAAGTTAAAAAGCTTTTATTTTCTGTAGTTTTTCTGTATCTGATGAAAACAATCAGCAGATTCTCAGATTCTCTGTCTCTGACATTGTTTCTTGTCTTTCAGCAGATCGTGGTCTACAGGAGGTTTTAGATGAACATAAGCTCAGTGTGAGGAGGAGATGTGAACATGTGACTGAAGGAAGTGATGAAACAGGAAGTAGAACCCTCCTCAACAGGATCTACACTGAGCTCTACATCACAGAGGGACAGAGTGAAGAGGTTAATACTCAACATGAGGTGAGGCAGCTTGAGACGACTTCCAAGAAGAAGATCCTCCACGACACTCCCATCAAGGTCCACGACATCTTTAAAGCCTCCACTGACCAGCAGAGCAGCATCAGAGTCGTCCTGACCAACGGAGTCGCTGGAGTTGGAAAAACCTTCTCGGTGCAGAAGTTCACTCTGGACTGGGCAGAGGGTTTAGAAAACCAGGATGTGGATCTGCTGGCTGTGCTTTCGTTCAGGGAGCTGAACCTGGTGAAGGACCAGCAGCACAGTCTTCTCACGCTGCTCCATGTTTTCCATCCAGCGTTACAGAAGCTCACTGCAGAGACGCTCGCTGTCTGTAAACCTTTGTTCATCTTTGACGGCCTGGATGAAAGCAGACCTTCTCTGGACTTCAACCACAGGGAGCTTGTGTCTGAGGTCACACAGAGGTCATCAGTCAACGTGCTGCTGACAAACCTCATCCGGGGGAATCTGCTTCCCTCGGCTCTCGTCTGGATAACCTCCAGACCTGCGGCGGCCAATCAGATCCCTCCTGCATGTGTTGACAGGGTCACAGAAGTACGAGGCTTCACTGAGGCCCAGAAGGAGGAGTACTTCAGGAGGAGATTCAGTGATGAAGAGCTGTGCAGCAGAATCATCTCACACATCAAGACGTCCAGGAGCCTCCACATCATGTGTCAAATCCCAGTCTTCTGCTGGATCAGTGCTACAGTTCTGGAGCACATGTTGACCACAGACCAGAGAGGAGAGCTGCCCAAGACCCTGACTGACCTGTACTCACACTTCCTGCTGGTTCAGACAAAGAGGAAGAACAACAAGTACGGTGAGGGACATGAGACGACTCCACAGCAGCTGACAAGGGCTGACAGGGACGTTCTCCTGAAGCTGGGGAGGCTGGCACTTAAACATCTGGAGGAAGGAAACATCATGTTCTACCAAGAAGACCTGGAGCGGTGTGGTCTTAATGTCACAGAGGCCTCGGTGTACTCAGGAGTTTGTACTGAGATCTTCAGAAGAGAGTGTGTGATCTTCCAGAAATCAGTCTACTGCTTTGTTCATCTGAGCGTTCAGGAGTTTCTGGCTGCAGTCTACATGTTCCACTGTTACACCGAGAGGAACACAGAAGAACTCAACAACTTCTTGGGAACATATGGGGGACACAGACAGTACCTTCTCCCTGGATGACCTCCTGAAGAGAACCATGGAGAAATCCCTCACCAGTACAAATGGTCATCTGGACCTGTTTGTTCGCTTCCTTCACGGCCTCAGTCTGGAGTCCAACCAGAGAGTCTTAGGAGGCCTGCTGGGTCGGACAGAGAACAATCCAGAGATCATCCAGAGAGTCATCAACAACCTGAAGGAGATGAAGAGTGATGACATTTCTCCTGACAGAAGCATCAACATCTTCCACTGTCTGACTGAGATGAACGACCACTCAGTTCATCAGCAGATGAAACAGTTCCTGAAGTCAGAGAACAGATCAAAGGAGAAACTCTCTGAGATCCACTGCTCAGCTCTGGCCTACATGCTGCAGATGTCAGAGGAGGTTCTGGATGAGTTGGACCTGGAGAAGTTCAACACATCAGACCAGGGTCGACTGAGACTGATCCCAGCTGTGAGGAACTGCAGGAAGGCTCGGTGAGTCCAGACATGATCAATAACATGTTCAATCAGTGGAGATGAGTCGTTCTTCAAATACACTCAATGTTAAATGATCCTCATTGTTTTGGGCAGCATGGTGTTGCAGTGGTCAACACTGTTAGTGCATCCTTTCTGTGAGGAGGAGGTTCTCCTGGTGTCTGCAGGGTTTTCTCTGGGTTCTCCAGCTTCCTCCACAAACCCAAAGATGTGTGTGTGTGTGTGTAGGTGTGTGTGTGTGTGTGTGTGTGTAATAAAGTTATTATTAGTATGCACATATACATTATATCATATCATTAGGATACTGTTATTATTATGGGCCTCTTGTGAATTTAAAGAAAATATTGCAGGTCTGTCAATGTGAGACATGAGCCTGCTTTGCCTTGCAAAGGTCCTCAAATCTTGGGGCAATGTTTGACAAACATATCTTCAGGTCATCCTTGATCTGTGTGCGGTTGCGATATTTAGTTTTGAGCGCAATCAGTCTTGAAAAGCCTGCCTCGCACAAATAAGTTGACGCAAAAAGGAGGATCATTTTTAAGGCTATGTCGCAAAGCTGAGGGTATTCCGGCATCAATGCTACCCAGAATGACGAAAGAGGGTGGGTGGTAAACAGATGCTTTAGTCTACTGTCACTCTTCAGCTCAATAAGATGCTCTTGCATGTCTATTGACAGCTCGTCTGCTGAGCAAAGAAATGGATCCCGAACCAAGGCGAATGAGTGGTAGTCCTCTTTGAAATAGGAACCAAACTGATTCTTCAGCGCTAAAAGGTGATCAGCAGCTGATTGGAGGAGAGAGGAGAAATCAGTGCCACGTGCATCGGCAATGAAGTCTGCAAGGCTGGGAAACATTTCCAGCCTTGTCACAGTTTCCATAACTGATGCGACCATGCCAGAGAGCAATTTTTTGCGTGAAGGCATTCACTCTATCAGCGAGGAGCAGAACGTTAGATTTGCGGCCTTGCAAAGACCGGTTAAGGCCATTCAGCCGGTCAAAAATATCCACCAAATAGGAGAGAGAGGCAAGCCACATGGCATCATCCAGGTGCTTCGTCAGATCTGTTTGACTTTCAGTCAAACAGAGTGTCAGTCAAACAGATCTGACAACTTTACCTCCCCTCGCAGCTCATACAGCCGTTGTAACACCCGCCCCCTGGAGAGCCAGCGAACTTCAGTGTGCAGCAACAGCTGTTCGTGCCCTGACCCCATCTCCTGGCAGAGGACCCCATACAAACGGGAGTTAAGTGGAGGAGCTTTAATATGGTTAATTATTTTCACGGCCTGGTGAAGCACTGACTCGAAGAGCGGTGGCATTTTCCTGGCAGCAAGTGCCTCTCGATGACCATGCAGTGTGTCCATTGCACAAGTGGAGCAACTTGCTGGACGCAAGATACGAGCCCACGCTCACGCCCTGTCATCGACCGCGCTCCATCTGTGCAGAGGCCAATACACTTTCCCCAGCCCTAACCACTGACTTGGATGAACGAGTCAAGGACATTAAAGATTGCCTCCCCTGTTGTACGGGTCTAAAGAGGCCGGCAAAACAGGATGTCCTCCTCAATTTCGTTTTCACGCACATACCTAACTTAAGTGAGAAGCTGGGCCTGTCTAGCGATGTCTGTGGATTTGTCCAGCTGCAGTGCATAGTAAGGACTGATATGAATGTATTGCGCTGAGTTTAGCAGCTGCACTCTCTCCTATCATTATTCTAGGGTTAGGGTTAGGGTTAAAGTTAGTCTTGCACGGCCGACAAAATTAGTGTTAGGCAATTGTATGGGGTTTGCCAAGCTTAGCAATTCTATGAGCAACTACATACGATGCCTCCAGACATTGCTTGGAGACAGTGCTACAGTTGCAATCAGAAATATTCAACCCCCCAAAGATTTTAAGGATTTATCAATTCAAGTTGACAGAATCTTTCTCTTTGAGCAAGATTCTGCTTCGGATGACTTCTTTATGAGTTGAGTGATACAGAATATCAACACGGAAAATGCATGATGTAATATTTGTGTGTAGCAATATATTTTGTTAAGATAGCCATGTCACAATTATTCAACCCTTATATAATATTGTTGTTTTTAAAGCTACCTGGCTACATTATTAAGCCTTTGGAACTCTATACTGATCCTTCATTTGCTTCAGCTATGATGCATATATAAACCCTCACCCATGAAGGTATTCAAGGTGCAATCATGGGAAAGACAAAGGAGCTTACACAAAAGCTAAGAGAGAAGATTATTTCATCACACCTGAAAGGCCTTGGGTAGAAGAAGATTTCCCCCAAAAATGATATTCCAAGAGACACAATTGGGAACATTATAAGGAAGTTTAAAACTGATGGAGCAGCTTCAAACCTGCCTGGCGGTGGAAGAAAGCCCAACATTTCATCAATGACCCTCAGCAACGTAGTCAAAACAACTCAGATAAACCCCTGTGTGACTGCAAGACACCTACAGGATGACCTGATGAAGGGTGGTACAAGTGTGTAAGTGGCAACTATAAGATGTGCACTGAATAAAAAAGGACTTCATGGCCGGCTCCAAGACGCACTCAGCTCTTGACCACAAGGAACATCAAAAGTCAACTAGAATATGCCAGGAGGAATTTGGATAAGACTACTGAGTTTTGGGTGACAGTTCTATGGACTGATGAAACCAAACTGGAACTGTTTGGATGATATGGATCCAGCGGTATGTCTGGCGTGTGAAAGGCCAGGATTATGACCATAAGAATACCATCCCCACAGTCCAGCATGGAGGTTGGTCAAAGATGATGTTGGGCTGTTTTTCTGCGGCAGGAACTAGCAATCTTTATTGTGTACATGGCATCATGGATTCACAGAAATACCAGGCCATTTAAAGAGGAATGTGATGCCTTCTGTTGACAAATTAAACTTGACTTTCCAGCAAGACAATGATCCAAAGCAAAACCTCCAAGTCCACCAAAGCTTGGTTGAGAAAAAGATCCTGGAACGTCCTGGAGTGGCATTCACAGTCAACAGATTCAAATTTGATTGTAAAATCTTTGGTGGGATTTAAAGAAGGCAGTTGCAGCATGGAAGCCATCAAACATCACTGATCTAGAGGCTTTTACAATTGAAAAATTGGGCAAAGATTCCAATCGAGAGGTGTAAGAAGCTTGTCCGCACTTACCGAAAACATTTTTTAGAAGTTATAAAAGCTAGAGGATGCGCCACAAAGTAATGAAGCTGGGGGGTTGAATAATACTGCACATGCACATGTGTTGAAAGAGTTACATTTTTCATTTAAACTTCAAAGTTAAATCAAATTCTGTTGTAAAAATAACTAAAATACGCATCAATAAATAACTTTTGTTGTTTGATGAGTTTTTTTTGTAATTTATTGTCATTATTTGTCATCCACATCACTATAATGTCTATTGAGGTGAGGGGGTTGAATATTTCCGATTCCAGATGTATGCTTGGAGATGGTGGTGTGTTGTTACTGGAGGCCAGCACTTTTACATTTAAAGAAGTCCACATGCTTTTCTTTCAAGTCCGGATGTTTGGTGTCAAGGTGCCTTTATAATTTGCATGGCTTCATGCTATCATTTGCCAGCACCTCGGCACACTAAACACACTGAGGACATTGCTCAGTCGCGCCAGTGACGGTGAAACCAAACTGGAAATCGCTCTTGTCATATTTGCGAAGCTTTGGCTTCTTCGCAACTGGCGCATTGGTTGCCTTACTTTTACGAATCAGAAACTTGTCCATGGTTGTGTTTGTTTGCTGATACAGTGTATGTGATGTTAATAAAGTTGTAATTGCAACGTCCTGGTCTTGTGAGTGTGTTTGTATGTGTGGCTTTGAGCGACTTGCACACAAATAATGAATAAGGCTGTGCTAGGGCATTGTTCCTACCAAAACGAACAGTACACAATGTAGACAGGGACAGCACAGAATGGAAAGGAAGGAGTGAGTCTTTAAAAATACTGTTTATAAAGCAATGAATATCTGAATTATAGAGGAAACAAGAGCAATCGCACAAGCTCTGCAGGGTGTCGTCTCAGTGAGGGTGAGTGCTGACCATGCCTGCAGTTACTTTTATACTCAGAAGCGTATGTGCAACTCGCGTTCAAATGATAACACTCCTCTTTTGATTGGTGTATCAGGAACGAAACAGTATTTGATTTGTTTGTGTCAGTTCAGCCCCTTGCATTTCGCCACTGAAGGAGCCTTCACTAACGAGTGACAGTTTTTTTTTGTTTATTTTTTTTCACCTCTGACATCGCGCCCCCCCGGAGAGTGTCCGCGCCCCCCCCAGGGCGACCCCCACTTTGAGAACCACTGCTTTTAACTGAAGAAGCAGCCAAATATATTTTATTCTTCTTTCTTGTCAAACCAGAGTTCCCACCCTGCGTTTGTCCTCCACCACCAACCAGTGCAGTGTCCGTCCCTCCAGGTTCCTGACATGTTGACTTCACAATAATATGAGGTCACTGTGACCTTTGACCTTTGACAACTGAAATCTAATCAATTTATCTTTGGGTCAAAATGTGAAAAGAAATCCCCTAAAGACAGACTTGAGATATCATGTTCAAGAGGCCATGAACATGTTCTGTGACCTTGACCATTGACCTCTGACCACCTGAATCTAATGAGTTCCTCTGTTAGTCTGAATGAACGCTTGAACCAAATCTGAAAGGATTCTCTTGAGGAGGTTTTTAACAAAGAGGGGATTTACCAGGGTGAGGGTCACATGATCACGTTTTGTATGAATGTTGTGTTTTCTGATTTAATTCTCACAGATTTGATATTTTCTTTAATTACAGACTCGGTGGACGTGGACTCTCAGAGACTCACTGGGAAGTTGTGGCCTCAGCTCTGAAGTCAGACTCCTCACATCTGAGAGAACTGGATTTGAGTGCAAACGAGCTGCAGGATTCAAGAGTGAAGCTGCTGTGTTCTGGACTGGAGAGTCCAAACTGTCGACTGGAGACTCTGAGGTCCTTAAATCCTTCTTCACTTTTCAGACTTTCCTTCTTATTGTAAATAAATAAAATATCATTTGGACTGAGGCCGAGCAGTTGTCCTCCTCAGGTTTTAATCAAAATGAATTTGTCTTATTCAAAATAAGACACATTCTTATTGAACACGATGGACAGTTGATATGTATAGAAACAAACAGGAAGTGACTGTCAGGATCCATCTCTACTTTAAACAGTGTTTAATAACACAAACCTGCTCAGTGACCAACACACAGAGAAGAAGCTGATCAAGTTTCAAGTTTCAGGAGTTTATTGTCATATACACAACGATTACATAAAGAGGTCTTCCATGGATGGTAGCGCCATCCTGGTGATGTGCTGGGCAGACTTCACCACCCTCTGTAAAGACTTGCGGTTCAGGGTGGTGCAGCTGTCGTACCAGGCGGTGAAGCAGCCAGTCAGGATGCTCTCTGTGGTGCACCTGTATCCTGGAGTCCTGAGGTGTCTGGCCGTCTTCCTGATGGAGTCTGTGTGATGGTTCCAGGTCAGGTCATCACTGATGTGGACCCAGAGGAACCTGAAGTTGCTGACTCGCTCCACCGTGGTCACGTTGATGGAGAGGGGGGCGTGCTCTACTCCTTGTCTCTTCCTGTAGTCCACGATCAGCTCCTTTGCTTTGCTGACGTTGAGAAGGAGGTTGTTGTCCTGACACCAAGATGTCAGGGCTCTGACCTCCTCTCTGTAGGCCTGTCAATCAATCAAGTTTTGATCGTTAAGTTTAAACTTAAGGATGTGGTGCTGCCGATCCGCAAAGCCTGTGGTCTGCCCGTCAGGTAGTTCAGGATTCAATCATTGAGGGCGATGTTGAGCCCAAGGTGTCTGAGCTTGGTGACGAGCTTCAGGGGCACGATGGTGTTGAATGCTGTAGTCGATGAACAGCATTCTCACATATGTGTCCCTCTGGTCCAGGTGGGAGAGGGCAGTGTGGTGGGTGAGGGAGATGGCATCTGCAGTCGACCTATTTGACTGTAGGCAAACTGAAGAGGGTCCAGAGAGTCTAGGTGACGCAGAGCAGGGGGGAGTGGCTGAATTCTGAAATGACATGAGAATTAGTACATGTAAAAAATAAGATGAGACAATGAAAATGTTTAAGAACTGACTGAAGTTGTGTTGACATGATGACGATACACAACAACAGGAGGACACATTCAAATATTCATATTTCTTAATCCAGGTTGGATCACTGCAGTCTGTCAGAGATCAGCTGTTCTTCTCTGTCTTCAGCTCTGAGGTCAAACCCCTCTCATCTGAGAGAACTGGAGAGTAGAAATAACAACCTGCATGACTCAAAAGTGAAGGAGCTGTGTGGTTTTCTACAGAGTCCAACCTGTTCTTCAGCCCTGCTTCTTCCACTTTGGGTTAATTTCCAAAATTAAACCCTTCCTCTGGTTCCAGGACTTAAACGGGGTCGTCCATGCCTTTATCTTTTCACCTCTAGATCTCTGTCCCACCCTGTACACACATGTTCCTCAGGCTCCCTGCACCACTTTCAACTGGTCAAACTGCTGCTCAGATCATCACCCTTCAAGAAAACATGATCATAGAACTGCTCGCCCTTTCACACATCAACTGTGGAACACGTTCTGACAAGTGGGTCGGACATTTTCTGGAGCTGAAGCAGCAGCAGGAGATTGTCCGGGTCCGACTCGTTCACAGCAACAGGAACAACCGGGAACATTCAGACAAGGGGCGGAACCAAAACACATATGATAACCATGAGACTTTAAGTTTCAGGTTCACTGTGAAGAAGTTAGTGACGTCTCCAGGTTTCGTACATGTGAACGTAGTCCACTTGTTCACGTGTACGACTCCTGAAGATGTCCATCAAGATATTTAGAGACATATAGTGGTTAAGTTACATATTTCAAACAACTGAACCCTGAGGACACAAGGACTTTCAAGCTGTTTTCAGTCATAAACTCTGTAAAATAGTGTCTGGACATTTTCTAGAGTTTGACTTTCACATATGAAGAACGGGTTGAGCAGCAGGAGGCCGGACATGACGTATAAATCCTGCTGTGGAAAGATCAGTATAGTTGTTTACAGCTCATCCACACCGGAGTCGGTACTCATCACCAAAAGCTCTGGAATCTCCTCGTGTTTCCAAGTGGACGTCTTCGTCTTCTACGTGTACGGCTCCTCTTCTTCTTCCTGAGATATTTGTGTTCTTCCAGTTTCACGTCCGTCTCACGTGTTTGTGTCCTCAACACGTCCACTCGCTCTCTGTGAATCCTCTGGACATTCACCTGCTCTATTCTCACATGGACTCACTCAGAAACTTTATTAGGAGGCTGCAGGAAAATTTCCAGAAAATGTCCAGAACAACTTGACTCAGACTTCAGGTCTGAAAACAGAGACAGTGGTGTTTAGTCAAAGTATTTTATTTTCAAACATGAACTCAGTTTAATTTACTGTTAAGTTTCATTCTTTATTCAGGTTGGTTTACTGCAGTCTGTCAGAGATCAGCTGTTCTTCTCTGGCTTCAGCTCTGAGGTCAAACCCCTCTCATCTGAGAGAACTGGATCTGAACCACAACAACCTGCAGGACTCAGGAGTGAAGGAGCTGTGTGGTTTTCTAAAGAGTGCAACCTGTCGACTGGGGACTCTGGGGTCAGTTCACTTACTGACTTTTGTAGATCTCATATCTATAAAAAAGCATTTTTACACAATTGATCTAATTTAATTGAAATTTAACATGATTCCCATGACATCATCATCATCATCATCTCATTTTCGTCCGCTTATCCGGGGTCGGGTCGCGGGGGGAGCAGCTCAAGCAGGGGGCCCCAGACTTCCCTTTCCCGGGCCACATTGACCAACTCTGACGGGGGGATCCCGAGGCGTTCCCAGGCCAGTGTTGAGATATAATCTCTCCACCTAGTCCTGGGTCTTCCCCGAGGTCTCCTCCCCACTGGACGTGCCTGAAACACCTCCCAAGGAAGGCGCCCAGTGGGCATCCTTACCAGATGCCCGAACCACCTCAGCTGACTCCTTTCTAAGTAAAGGAGCAGCGGCTCTAATCCGAGTTCCTCACGGATGGCTGAGCTTCTCACCCTATCCCTAAGGGAGACGCCAGCCACCCTTCTGAGAAAACTCATCTCGGCCGCTTGTACCCGCGATCTCGTCCTTTCGGTCATCACCCAGCCCTCATGACCATAGGTGAGGATAGGAACGAAGATCGACCGGTAGATCGAGAGCTTTGCCTTGCGGCTCAGCTCTCTTTTCGTTACAACGGTGCGGTAAAGCGAACGCAATACCGCCCCCTGCTGCTCCGATTCTCCGGCCAATCTCACGCTCCATAGTACCCTCACTCGCGAACAAGACCCCGAGGTACTTGAACTCCTTCACTTGGGCTAAGGACTCATTTCCTACCCGGAGTAAGCAATCCATCGGTTTCCTGCTAAGAGTCATGGCCTCAGATTTAGCGGTGCTGATCCTCATCCCAGCCGTTTCACACTCGGCCGCCAGCCGATCCAGTGAGCGTTGAAGGTCACAGGCCGATGATCCAATGAGGACCACATCATCTGCAAAAAGCAGTGACGAGATCCTCAGACCACCGAACTGCAACCCCTCCCCACCACGACTACGCCTCGATATCCTGTCCATGTATATCACAAACAGGATTGGTGACAAGGCGCAGCCCTGGCGGAGACCAGCACCCACTGAGAAAGAAACTGACTGACTGCCGAGGACGCGAACACAGCTCTCGCTTTGGGAGTACAGGGATTGGATGGCCCTGAGGATAGACCCCCTTACCCCATACTCCCGCAGCACCTCCCACAGTTTCTCCCGGGGGACCCGGTCATACGCCTTCTCCAGATCCACAAAACACATGTAGACCGGATAGGCATACTCCCAGGCCCCCTCCAGGATCCTTGCGAGAGTGAAGAGCTGGTCCGTAGTTCCACGTCCGGGGCGAAAACCGCATTGTTCCTCTTCAATCTGAGGTTCGACGATCGGCCGAACCCTCCTTTCCAGCACCTTGGAGTAGACTTTACCAGGGAGGCTGAGAAGTGTGATACCCCGGTAATTGGAACACACTCTCTGGTCCCCCTTTTTGAACAGGGGAACCACCACCCCGGTTTGCCACTCCTTTGGCACTGTACCCGACTCCCACGCGATGTTGAATAGGCGTGTCAACCATGACAGCCCCTCAACACCCAGAGCCTTTAGCATTTCTGGCTGGATCTCATCAATCCCTGGGGCTTTGCCACTGCGGAGATGTTTGACTACCTCAGTGACCTCCACCAGGGAAATTGACGACGAAACACCATCAACCTCGAGCTCTGCCTCCAACATAGAGGGCGTGTTATTCGGATTCAGGAGTTCCTCAAAGTGTTCCTTCCAACGTCCGACGACCTCCTCAGTTGAGGTCAACAGAGTCCCATCCTTACTGTACACAGCTTGGATGGTTCCCCGTTTCCCCCTCCTGAGGTGCCGGATAGTTTTCCAGAAACACTTTGGTGCCGACCGAAAGTCCTTCTCCATGGCCTCTCCGAACTTCTCCCACACCCGCTGCTTAGCCTCCGACACGGCAGCAGCTGCAGCCCTTCGGGCCTGTCGGTACCCTGCAACCGAGTCAGGAGTCCTCCAGGATATCATATCCCGGAAGGCCTCCTTCTTCAATCGGACGGCTTCCCTGACCACCGGTGTCCACCACGGTGTCCGAGGGTTACCGCCCCTTGAGGAGCCTAAGACCCTGAGGCCACAGCTAGCCACCGCAGCTTCAGCAATGGAGGCTTTGAACATCGCCCACTCCGGCTCAATGCCCCCAACCTCCACAGGAATGCCAGAAAAGCTCCGCCGGAGGTGTGAGTTGAAGATACCTAGGACGGGGGCCTCCTCCAGACGTTCCCAGTTCACCCGCACTACTCGTTTGGGCTTACCAGGTCTATCCGGAAATTTCCCCCATTCCCTGATCCAACTCACAACCAGATGGTGGTCGGTTGACAGTTCCGCCCCTCTCTTTACCCGAGTGTCCAAAACATGCGGCCTCAGATCAGATGACACGATCACAAAATCGATCATTGATCTTCGGCCTAGGGTACTCTGGTACCAGGTACACTTATGAGCACCCTTATGTTCGAACATGGTGTTTGTTATGGATAATCCATGACTAGCACAGAAGTCCAATAACAACCGACCGCTCGGGTTTAGATCAGGGAGGCCGTTCCTCCCCACCACGCCTCTCCAGGTGTCTCCATCGTTGCCCACGTGGGCGTTGAAGTCACCCAGCAGAACTACGGAGTCCCCTACTGGAGCCCCATACAGGACTCCATTCAGGGTCTCCAAGAAGGCCGAGTACTCTGAGCTGCCGTTTGGTGCATACGCACAAACAACAGTCAGAGTTTTCCCCCCTACAACCCTTAGGCGCAGGGAGGCGACCCTCTCGTCTACCGGGGTAAACTCCAACACCGCGGCGCTCAGCCGGGGATTTATGAGTATCCCCACACCCGCCCGGCGCCTCACGCCCTTGGCAACTCCGGAGAAGAATAAAGTCCAACCCTTATCCAGGAGTACGGTACCAGAGCTGAGACTGTGCGTGGAGGTAAGCCCCACCAGATCTAACTGATAGCGCTCCACCTCCCTCACAAGCTCCGGTTCCTTTCCCCACAGCGAGGTGACGTTCCACGTCCCCAGAGCCAGCTTCTGCCGCCCGGGTCTGGTCCGTCGAGACCCCTGACCTTCGCTGCCACCCATGTGGCTGCGCACCCGACCCCAACGGGTCTTCCCACAGGTGGTGGGCCCATGAGATGAAAAGAGGGGGGGTGCCACGTAGTTTGTTCGGGCTGTGCCCGACCGGGCTCCGTGGCAAACCCGGCCACCAGGCGCTCGCCATCGAGCCCTCCGTCTGGGCCTGGCTCCAGACGGGGGCCCCGGGCTTCCTCCGGGCCGGGTCACATCTCCTCTTTTTCCGATATTCATTGGGGGTTTTTTTGAACCATTCTTAGTCTGGCCCCTCACCTGAGACCACTCTGCCATGAGAGACCCTACCAGGAGCACAAGGCTCCAGACAACACAGCCCTCAGGTTCACAGGGACACGCAAACCTCTCCACCACGATAAGGTGACGGTTCCAGGAGAAAGTGAAATGAATCCATTCATTAATTTGTGACATTTTAAATATTCAGCTACTTGTTACAACACTGAGTTCAGTCCTGGATTTCCTAAACTGATCTGCAGGACAGAGACTGGGTCCAAATAATCGATTTGTACTGAATCAGGACTCGTTTTCAGTCCAATATGTCTGATTTCAAATTTATCTTCCATGTTATGAGTCTGTGCTGACATGAATATGTGTCTGTTATTTTCACACATGAACTCAGTTTAATTTACAGTTAAGTTTTATTCTTCATCCAGGTTGAAGAGCTGCAGACTGACAGAGATCAGCTGTTCTTCTCTGGCTTCAGCTCTGAGGTCAAACCCCTCTCATCTGAGAGAACTGGATCTGAGTAACAACAACCTGCAGGACTCAGGAGTGAAGGAGCTGCTTGATCTGGAGCAGAGTTCAACCTGTCGACTGGAGACTCTGAGGTCAGAGGTTTTTATTGAGTTGTGATGTCAGAGGTTTCCACCACAGTTTGTGTCCTCAGAGACAGTGTGTGACCTCAGAGACAGTGTGTGTCCTCAGACTCGGTGAGACACTGTGTGTCCTCAGAGACAGTGAGACAGTGTGTGTCCTCAGAGACAGTGTGTGTCTTCTTCTCTTCCACTTGTCTTGTGAGTAAACAAAAGATTGAGATCTCGTGGCCTTGAGTTATGTTGTGGTCACGTTAAATATATTTACCAAATTCCACCAGGGGGCGCTGTAACTTACACATTGACACGATCCAGATGTTTTACCAGCTGTTCTTCCTGCATTTAGCAGCTGTGACTCCTGTACTCCAGCTGTAAACCCCGCCCCTTTTAGGTGCACGCTCAGATCTCGTTGAAGAAAACCTGAGTTAACTTAAAGAGTTGATAACCAGCGTCATGTGACCACTTAGCCTGACTGTGTCTGTCAGGTTCAGTTGAGCTCGATCTCAGAAAGATCTCCTGGACATGTTGAAGTGTCTTCGTAGTTCAGGCCTCAGTGTCTCCTCAGTGAGGCTGTGAGAGGACAATGAGGACAGACATTTTGATTGGACAGACACACAGAGAGACAACAGTCGGCCAATCAGACGAGCCACAAGCTGCTTGGGATCATGTGATTGAGTTGACGTGAAGACGACAGTTGTTGTTGTTTTCATGTGAACAGGAAGTGAAGCTGGACCACAGCTGACAGCCTCACACGAGGGACAGAGACGGTGTCATCTTCATCTGTTCTGAGACAGTTTGTCCTCTCACTTCATCAGTGAAGAACTGATCAGGTGGACCTTTGTCACAGCCTGTCCTCATCACCATGGTAACCAGGAGCTCTTTATACAGAGCAGAACCTCTGCTGAGGTCCATCTGTCTCATCTGGTCCCAGTTTGTCAGAAGCAGATGTTCATCAACACACAGTGAAACATGGCTTCACCTGTAACAGCAGTAAATCCACCTCTCAGGTGTCCACTCTGCACTTTGACATGCAGAGGACACACACTGAGCTCTTAGCGTGTTCATTCCAACACGTGAACATGAAGCAGAGAGGAAGCTGCTCCACCTCTGAACAGGACTGAAGTCCCTGCTGCTCTTTCTACTGGATGAGCTGCATCACTGACTCACAGCTGATGAAGTGAGTCTCTGTGACACTGATGTCTTCTTCTCTCAACAGGTGGAGGTGAGCTAGTGGAGCTGAGTGTGAAGAGGACAGTGTGTGTGGACGGAGGCTGAGCTGTGTCCTGAGGATCCAGAGGCTGAAGCAGCAGCAGCTTGTGTGTAGTCTCCAATCTACACAACCCCTAATCTGCATGTGTTTGTGAGATGAAGCCGGAGCACCTGGAGAAAACACGGGGAGAACATGCAGACTCCACACAGGAAGACCCCATCTGAACCGGATTCAAACCAGCAACCTTCTTGCCCCGATTGTGTTTATTCACATGAAGAATGTGTTTATTGAAATGACACAACACAAGCAGAATATATAAACCCTCTATAAAGAGTCACATACAGTGTGTTTAAGTTTGTCTTTATTATTGTCCACCTTTGTCCCTCAGTGTGTCTCCATGTGTGTAGAACCACATTCTGTGTATATGTTTGTTTATGATCTTAAAGTTCCTGGATTCACGTCACAAATTGATTTAGTTCAACACAAAGTTAAACACATTGAAATCACTTTGAGTTTAAAATCAGAGTTTTGTCTTTGACACAAAAGATCAAAACTCTGGACTTAAAAATTGGGACGTTTTCATTTCTGCATCAGGTGCAGAGCGGTGGTGGCTTTTCTACTTTTGACCCACAGGTGGCGCTGCAGTATAACAGCAGCACATCCCAGTCAAAGCCTTTATATTCAGTCTATGAGTCAAACACAAGGATCATTTCACATCCTTCCACCAACTTCACTGGAATCATGACTCAGCTTTTCTTTCCTCTTCAAACAAACTGGTGGAAACATCTCGTCCTTGTTGCAGGTAAAAGAACAAAATCACCAGTTTGACATAATGGAAACAACCAAAAGAAAAGTGAATGAGACATTTACTGTATGAAGAAGAGTCGATGAAGAGCAGAGAATCTTTAAATCTCTGATGAAACTGTTTAATAAACATTTCACCATATTTAATAGAAAACTGACCCGAGGACGTTTTATTCAAACGTATATGACGATTCTTGTTATATGTTCTCGACCACCACCTCAGAAAAACCACCAGGGGGAGACTGTAGCAGGACTCTGGGAACAGCAGCATGCTGGGAAATAATTGATGATGGGAGGTTCACAGCAGAGACAAGGGACAGAAAGTGTCTGAGAGATGATGTCTAGAAGACAGGGGACATTTTGGGCCTGTTGTGTTATTATGTGGAGACACTTGTCTCAACATGATGGTTTCACTTCATTTTCAAACCCATCTCAGATCTTTGTGACTTCAGGATAAGAAATGTTTGAGAGAGTCAGTTCCTGACAGACTCAAGTTCTCACTGTATGGAGACGTCATTATGTGACTTTGTACTAACTATTAATCTCACATCTGTAAAATTAAGTTTGCTTTTTTATAAATCAAAAAATATCTTTGTGAAACAATTTAAAAGAAAATCTCTGGATTTGAAAAACTAGAATAATTTACAACTGCCACTCATTTCACATTTCACAGCCATGACTGTGAGGAGACCGCCACCTAGGGTCCAGACTTTGGTTTTACATCTCAGTGTAGATCTTGACCTCTTTAATGAAAATGTCTTCAAGCTGCGGAACCAGCAGATCAAAGTCATTTTTATTTTGTTTAACATAATGTTACAGTTAAAGCGACGCGTCAGCCATCTTTATTTAAAGTCTTTGATCTTAAGTCTCCTCAAGGATCAAAATTTCTTCTACATGTTTGAAGTGGAATGAACAGTTCTTCAGTTTCTTGTCATCTGCATCTTCGACACAATGGTACTAAATCTGACACATTAGTCTTTAAAAAAAACAACTAATGTGTCTTTTAACCCTTGATAGAAACATGAGGTTTTGACTTTGTCACAGCCTGGCTCACGATTGTGACAAGGAGGGAGATGACACGTGTGAACTGTTACTCTTAAGGATATTTATTAACAGTATAAATTATAATCAACAACTAACGTCTCTTAAAACAAAACAGAGAATGATGCTGGAGTTTGGGAGAGCCAACCTCGTCCCGTAGGTTGCACAAAAGAGAGCGAGCAAGATGAATCTTGGACTAAATTAAGTGCTCTCCTGAAGA
>JBAMIH010000276.1:0-35825 GCA_038501795.1 Pseudopleuronectes americanus
CAAAAACAAAACAAAAAACAACAACAAAACAACAAAACAAAACAAACACCCAAAACACACACAACACCAAAAACAACAACAACAACAACACAAAAACAAAACAACAAACAACACAAAAAAACAAAAACAAAAAAACAAACAAATCAACAAAAAACACAACAAACAAACAAAACCACAAAAAACAACAACACAAAACACACACACAACAAACAACAAAAAACACAACAAACAAAACATCAAAAACAACACAAAAACAACAACAAAACAAAAAAAACAACAAACAAAACAAAAACAAAACAAACACAACACAACACAAAAAAACACAACAAAAAAACAAACAACAAAAAAAACAACACAAACAAACAAAACAACACAAAACAACAACAAACAACAAAAACAAACACACAAAAACACAAAACAAACAAACACAAAACAACAACAAAAAACAAAAACAAACACAAAAAAACAAAAACAAACAAACAAAAAAACACAACAAAACAACAACACAAAAAAAAACACAAAACAAAAAACAAAAAAACAAAAAACACAAAAACAACAAAAAAAAACACAACAAACAAACAACACAAAACAACAAAACAACAATCAAAAAACACAAAAAACAAAACAAACAAAACACAAACAACAAACAACACAAAAAAAACAAAAACAACAAAACAACAAAACAACAACACAAAAAAAACAAACAAACAAAACAAAACACAAAACAACAAACAAACAAAAAACAAACAAAACAACAAAAACAAACAAACAACAAACACAAACACAACACAAAAACAACAAAAAACAAAACACACAAAACAAACACAAAACAAAACAAACAACAACAAAAAACAAAAAAACAACACAAACAAAACACAACAAAACAACAACAACACAAACAACAAACAAAACAAAAAACAACAAAACAAACAAAACACAACACAAACAAAAAACAAAACAACACAAAACACAAAAAACAAACAAAAACAAACAACAAAACAATCAAAAAAACAAACAACACAAAACAAACAACAAAACACAAACAAACAAAAAACAAAACAAACAACAACAAACACACAACAAAAACAAAAAACAACAAACACAAAAAACAACAAAAACACAAACAAAACACAAAACAACAAAACACAAACAAAACACACAAAACAAAAAAACAACCAACAAAACACAAAAACAACAAAAACACAAAAAACACAACACAAAACAACAACACAAACAACAAACAACAAAACAAACAAAACACAAAAACAACAAAACAAAAACAACAACAAACAAAAACAACACAAACAAAAAAACAAAACAACACAAAAAACAACAACAAACAAAAAACAACACAAAAAACAAAAAACAAAAAAAACAAACACACAAACAAAAAACACAAACAACAACACAACAAAACAAAAACAAAAACAACAACAAACAACACAAACAAAAACAACACAAAACACACAACAAAACAAACAACAAAAACACAAACAACACAAACAAACAAAAACAAACACAAAACAAAACAAACAACAACAAAACAAAAACAAAACAACAAAAAACACAAACAACAACAAAAAACACAAAAACAAAACAACACAACAACAAACACAAAACACAACAAAACACAAAAAACAACAACACAAACAACACAAAAACAACAACACAAACAAACACAAACAAAAACAACACAACACAACAAACAAAACAACAAACAACAAAACAACAAAACACAAACAACAAAACAAACAAAACACAAAACAAACAACAACAACACAAACACACAAAACACAAAAACAAAACAAACAAACAACACAACAAACAAAACACAAAAAACAAAACAAAAAACACAAAAAAAACAACAACAACAAAAACACAAAACACAACAAAAAACAACAAAACAAACAAACACAAAACAAACACAACAACAACAAAACAAACACAACACAACAAAAACACAAAACACAAAAAAAACAACACACAACCAAAAAAAACAAACAAAAACAAAAACAAACAAAACACAACAAACAACCACAAAAACAAAACAAACACAAAACAACAAAAACAAACAACAAACACAAAACAAACAAAAAACAACAAACAAACAACACAAAAACAACAAACAAAAACAACAACAAACACAAAACAACACAAACAAAAACAAAACAACAAAACAACAAACAAACAAAACAAACAACAAAACACAAACAAAAAACAAAACAAACAAACAAACAAAACACAAAACACAAAAAACACAACAAAAACAAACAAAAACAAACAAAACACAAACAAAAACAACAAAACAAACAACAACAAAAAACACAACAACAAAAAAAAACACAAAACAACAAAACAACACAAAAACAAACACAAACAAACAAAACAACAACAAAAACAAAACAAACAAACAAACAACAAAACAACAAAACACAAACAAAAAAAACAAAAAACAACAAAACAAAACAAAACAACAAAAAAAAACAAACACAACAAACAACAAAACAAAAACACAAACAAAACACAAAAACAAACACAAACAAAAACAAACAACAATCAAAAAACAACAAACAAACAACAAAACAACAAACACAAAAAACAAAAACACAAAAACAACAAAACAACAAAACAAAAAACACAACAAAACAACAAACAAAAACACAAACAACAAAACAACAACAAAAACAACAAACAACAAACAAAACACAAAAAACACAAACAAACAACAAAAAACAAAAACAAACAAAACAACAAACACAAAAAACAACAAAAAACAAAACAACACAAAAACAAAAACAAACAAAACAAAAACAACAAACAAAAAAAACAACAAAAACAAACAACACAACAAACAACAAAACAAACAAAACAACAAAAACACAACAAAACACAAAACAACAACAAAACAAAACAAAAACAAAACACAAAAACAACAAAAACACAACAAAACAAACAACACAAAAAAACAAAAACAAAACAAACACAAAAAACAACAAAACACAAACACAAACAAAACAAAACAAACAAAAAACACAAACAAACAAAAACAAAACACAACAAACAACAAACAAAACAAACAAATAAAACAAACAAAAAATCAAACAAAAAACAAAACAAAAACACAAACAACAAACAAACAAAACAACAAAACAACAAAACAAACAAAACAACAAACAAAAAAACAAAACAAAAAACAACAAAACAACAAAACAAACAACAAAACAACAAAACAACAACAAAAAACACAACAACAAAAAAACAAAAACAAACAACAAAAACAACAAAACAAAAAACAACAAACAAAAACAAAACAAAAAAACAAAAACAACAAAAAAACACAAACAACAAAACAAACAAAAACAAAACAAACACAAAACAAAACAAAACAACAAAAACAACAAAAAACAAAACACAAAAAAACAACAACAAAACACAAAACACAAAAAACAAAAACAAACAACAAAACAAAAACACAAAAACAAAAACAACAACAAACAACAAACAAAACAAAAAACAAAACAAACACAACAAAAACAAACAAAAAAAACAAAAACACAACAAAAACAACAAAAACAACAAACAAAACAAAAACAAAAAACAAAAACAAACAAAACACAAAACAAAACAAAAACAACAAACAAAAAACAAACAAAACAACACAAAACAAAAACAAACAACAAAAAACAAAAACAAAACACAAACAAAAAACACAAAAACAAACAAAACAACAACAAAACACAAAAAAACACAACAAAACAAAAACAACAAAACAAAACACAACAAAAAACACACAAAACAAAAACAACAAAACAACAAAAACACAAAAAACAAACAAACAAAAACAAACAAACAAACAACAAAACACACAAACAAAAACAAAAACAAACACAAACAAAAACAACAAACAAAACAAAAACACAAACAAACAACAAAACAAAAACAACAAAAACAAAACAACAACACAAACAAAAAACAAACAAACAAAACAAACAACAAACAAACAAAAAACAACAACAAAACAACAACAAAAAAACAACAACAAACACAAACAAAAACAAAACAACAAAAACAAAACACAAAACAAAACAACAAAACAAAAACACAACAAAACAAAAACAAAAAAAACAACAAAAACAAAACAAAACAACAAAAAAACAACAAAACAAAACAAACAAAAACAAAACAACAACAAAACAAACACAAAACAAAAAACAAACACAACAAAAACAAACAAAAAAAACACAACAAAAAACAAAACAACAAACAAAACACAACAAAAAACAAAACACAACAAAAACAAACAAACAAAAAACAAAAAAACACAAACAAAAAACAACAAAACAAACAAAAAACAACAAAAACAAACAAAAACAAAAAAACAACAAAACAAACAAAACAACAAAAACAAAAAAACAAACAAAAAACAACAACAAAACAAAAAAACAAACAACACAACAAACAAAAACAACAAAACAAACAAAACAACAAACAACAAAAAACAAAAAAACAAACAAACAAAAACAAAAAAACAAAACAAAACAAAAACAAACAACAAAAACAAAACAAAAACAAAAACAAACAAAACAAAACAACACAAACAACAAAAACAAAACACAACAAACAAAACAACAACAAACAAACAAACAAAACAAAAACAAACAAACACAACAAAAAACAACAAAACAAAAACAAAAAAAACACACAAAACAACAACAAACAAAACAAAACAAAACAAAAACACAAAAAACAAAACAACAAACAAACAACAAAAACAACAACAAAAAACAACAAAACAAAACACAAACAAACAAAAAAAACAACAAAACAAAACAAACAAAAACAAAACAACACAACAAAAAAACAAACAACAAAAACAACAACAAAAACAAAACAAACAAAAACAACAACACAAACAACAAACAAACACAAAAACAACAAACAACAAAAACAACAAACAAAACAAAAAACAACAAACAAACACAAAAACAACAACAAACAAAAAACAACAAACAAAAAACAAACACAAACAAAACACAAAAAAACAAAAACAAACAAAAAAACAACAAAACAAACAAAAACAAAACAAAACAAAAAACAAAACAAACAACAAAACAAAACAAACACAAAAAACAACAAACAACAAACAAACAACAAAAACAAAACAACAAAAAACAAACAACAACAAAAAAAAACAAAACAAAAACAAAAAAACAAAACAAACAAACAAAACACAACAAAAACAAACAAAAACAACAAAACAACAAACAAAAACAAACAACAAAAAAACAAAAAACACAACAAAAAACAACAAAAAACAAAACAAACAACAAAACAAAACAAAAACAACAAAACAAAACCAAAACAAACAACAACAAAAACACAAAAACAAACAAAACACAAAAAACAACAAACAAACACAAACAAACACAAAAAACAAACAACAAACACAAACAAAAAAAAACAACAACAAACACAACAAAAACAACAAAAACAAACAACAAACAAAAACACAAAACAAAACAAAAAAAAACAACAAACAAAAACACAACAAAACAACACAACAAAAAAAACAAACAAAACAAAAACAACAAAACAAACAAAAAACAACAAAACAAACAACAAACAAAACAAAAAACAAAACAAACAACAAACAAAACAACAAAACAACAAAAAAAACAAAACAAACAAACAACAACAACAAAAAAACAAAAACAAAACAAACAAAAACAAAACACAAACAAACAAACAAAACAAAACAAACAAAAAAACAAAAACAAAACAAACAAAAACAACAAACACAAACACAAAACAAACACAAACAACAAAACAAACAACAAAAAAACACAACAACAAACACAAAAAACAACAAAACAAAAACAAACAACAAAAACAACAAAACAAAAACACAACACAACAAACAAAAACAACAAAAAAACAACAAACACAAAAACAAAAAACAAAACAACAAAAACACAAAACAAACAAAAAAACAACAAACACAAAACAAAAAAAACAAAACAACAACAAAAACAAACAAAAAAACACAAAAACAAACACAACAAAAAACAAAACACAAAACAAAACAAAACAACAAAAAAACACAACAACAACAAAACAAAACAAAAACAACAAAAACAACAAAACACAACAAAACAAACAAAAACAACAACAAACAAAACAAAAACACAAAAACAAACACAACAAACAACAAAAAAACAAAAACAAAACAAACAAAACAAAAACAAACAAACAAACAAACAAACACACAAACAACAAAAAACAACAAACAAACAAAACAACAAAAACAACAAAAACAACAACAACAAAACAAAAACAACAAACAACAAACACAAAACAAAACAAAAAAAACAACACAACAACACAAAACACAAAAAAACAACAAACACAAACAACACAAAAAACAAAACACAAAAACAACAAAACAAAAAACAACAAAAACAAAACACAAAACACAAACAACAAAAACAAACAAACAAAAACACAAAACAACAAACAAAACAAAACAACAAAAACAAACACAACAAAAACAACAAACAAAAACAAAACAAACACAAAACAAAAACAACAAACAACAAAAAACAAACAACAAACAAAAACAAAACACAACAAAACAACAAAAAACAAACAAAAACAACAAACAAAACACAAAACAAAAAACACAACAAAAACAACAAAACAAAACAAAACAAAAACACAACAAACAAAAAACAACAACAAAACACAACAACAAAACAAACAAAAAACAACAAAACAAACAACACAAAAACAAAACACAAACAAACAAACAAACAAAAAACAAACAAACACAAAAAACACAAACAACAAAAAACAAACAAAACAAAAAACAAACAACAAAACAACAACAAACACAAACAAAAAACAACAAAACAAAACAAAAAACAAAACAAAACAAAAACACAACAAACAAACAAAAAAACAACAAACAACAAAAACAAAACAACAAAAACAAACAAAACAAACAAACAAAAACACAACAAAAAACAAAACAACACAAACAAAACAACAAACAAACAAACAAAAACACAAACAAACACAAACAAAACAAACAAACACAAAAAAACAAACAACAAAAACAAACAAAACAAACAACAACAAAACACAAAAAAACAACAAACACAACAAAACAAACAACAAAACACAAACAACAAACAAAACAAACAAACAACAAAAACAAAAAACACAAACAAAAACAAACAAACACAAAAACAACAACAAACAAAACACAAACAAAACAAACAACAAACAAACAACACACAAAAAACAAAACAAAACACAACAAAACACAACAAACAAAACAAACACAAACAACACAAAAAACACAAAACAAAACAAACAAACAACAAAACAACAACACAAAAACAAAAAACAACACAAACAAACAAAAACAACAAACAACAAAACAAACAAAACAACAAAACAAACAACAAAACAACACAAAAAAACACAACAAACAAAAAACAACACAAACAACAAAACAACAAACAAACAACAAACACAAAAACAAAACAACAAAAACACAAACAAAAAAACAACAAAACAAACAACAAAACAAAACAAAAAACAAACAAAAACAAACAACAACACAAAAAAAACACACAAAACAAAACAAACAACAAACAAAAACACAAACAAAAACAAAACAAAAACACAAACAACAAAACACAAAACAAACACAAACAACAAAACACAACAAAAAACAAACAAAACAACAAAAACAAAACAAAACACAAAAAACAACACAAAACAAACAACAAAAACAAAACAACACAAAACAAAACAACAACAAACAAAAACAACAAACAAAAACAACAAAAAACAAACAAACAACAAACAAACAAAACACAACAAAACAACAAAACAAACAAACAAAAACAAAACACAAACAAAACAACAAACACAAAACACAAACAAAACAAACACAAAAAACAACAACAAAAAACAAAACAAACAAAAACAAACAACAAACAAACACAAACAACAAACACAAAAACAACAACAAACAAAACAAAAACACAAACAACAAAAACAAAAAACAACACAAACACAACAAAAAACAAAAACACAAAAACAAAACAAACAACAAACAAACAAAAACAAACACAAAACAACAAAAACAAAACAAACAACAAAAAACAAACAACAACAAAACAAAACAACACAACAAAACAACAAACAAACAACAAACACAAAACAACAAACAAACAACAAACAAACACAAACAAAACAACACAAAAACAAAAACAACAACACAAACAAAACAAACAAACAAAACAACAAAACACAACAAAACAACAAAAAAACAAACAAAAACAACAACAA
The DNA here is from genome assembly GCA_038501795.1 of Pseudopleuronectes americanus. Classification (NCBI taxonomy): domain Eukaryota; kingdom Metazoa; phylum Chordata; class Actinopteri; order Pleuronectiformes; family Pleuronectidae; genus Pseudopleuronectes; species Pseudopleuronectes americanus. The sequence continues at coordinate 8,362 of JBAMIH010000276.1, forward strand.
CAAAAACAAACAAACAAACAACAAACAACAAAACAACACAAAAACAAAACAACAACAAACACACAAACAACAAAAAAACAACAAACAAACAAAACAAAAACAAACAAACAACAAAACAAAACAACAAACAAACACAAACAACAAAACACAACAACAACAAAAACAAACAACACAAAAACAAACACAAACAACAAAAAACAACAAAACAACAAAAAAACAAACAACAAAAACAACACAAAACAAACAACAAAACAAACAAACACAAAACAAAACAACAAAAAAAACACAAACAACAAAAACAAACAAAAACAACAAACAAACAAACACAAAACAAAAACAAAACAACACAAAACAAAACAAAACAAACAACAAAAACACAACAAAACAACAAACAACAAAACAAAAACAACAAACAACAAAACAAAACAAAACAACAAACAACACAAAAACACAACAAAAACAAACAAAAACAAACACAACAAAAAACAACAAAAAAACAAACACAAAAACACAACAAAACAAACACAACAAAACAAAACAAACAAAAACACAACAACAAAACAACAAACAAAACAACAAAAACAAACACACAAAACAAACAAACAAACAACAAAAAACAAACAAACAAACACAACAAAACAAACACAAACAAAAAACAAACACAAAACAACAAAACAACAAACAAAAACAAAACACAAAAAACAAACAAAAAACAAACAAAACAACAAAACAACAAAAAACAAACACAAAACACAAACAAAACAAACAACACAAAAAACAAAAACAAACAACAACAAAACAACAAAAACAACAAAACACAAACAAAACAACAACAAAACACAAACAACAAACAACAACAAACAAACAAAAAAACAACAAACACAAAACAACAAACAAACAAACAAAAAAAACAACAAAACACAAACACAAAACAAACAACAAAAACAAAACAACAAACAACAAACAACAACACAAACACAAACAACAACAACAAACAAAAACAAACAAAACAACAACAAAACACAAAAACAACAAAAACAACAACAACAAAACAAAAAAACACAAACAAACAACACAAACAAAACACAACAAAAACACAACAAAAAAACACAAACAAAACAAACAACAAACAACAACAAAACACAAACAAACAAAACAAAACAACAACACAAACAAACAAAACAACAACAAACAACAACACAAACAACAAAACAACAAACAAAACAAACAACACAACAAAACAAAAACAACAAAAACACAAACAACACACAAAAAACAAAACACACAAACAACAAACAAAAACAAAAACAAACACAACAAACAACAACAAAACAAAACAAACAACACAACAAAACACAACAAAACAAAACACAAACAACAACACAAACAAAAAAACAACAAACAAAACACAAAACAAACAAACAACAAACACAAAAACAACACAACAAACAACAAAAAACACAACAACAAACAAAAACAACAACAAAACAAAACACAACAAACAAACAACAAAAACAAAACAACAAACACAAACAAAAAACACAACAAACAACAAACAAAACAACAAACACAACAAACAAAACAACAACACAAACAACAAAACAAAAACACAAACAAACAAAACAACAAACAAAAACAAACACAACAAAAACAAACAAAACAACAAAACAAAAAAACACAAACAACAAACACAACAAAAAACAACAAAACAAAACAAAACAACAAACAACAAAACAAAACAACAAACAACAAAACACAAAACAACAAAAACACAACAAAACACAAACAACACAACAAACAACAACAACAAACAAACACACAAAACACAACACAACAAAACAAACAAAACACAAACAAACAAAACAAAACAAACAACAAACAACAAAACAACAAAACACAAAAACAAACAACAACAAACAAAAACACAAACAACAAAAACACAAACAAAAACAACAAACAAAACAACAACAAACAAAACACAAACAACAACACACAAACAACAAAAACAAACAAAACAAACACAAACAACAACAAAACAACAACAAAAACAAAAAAAACAAAACAAACAAAACAACAAACAAACAACAAAACAACACAACAACAAAACACAAACAAAAACAAACAACAAACAACACAAACAAACAAACAACAAAAACAACAAACACAAAAACAACACAAAACAAAACAACACAAACAACAACAAAAACAAACAAAACAAACAACAAAAACAAACACAACAAACAAAACAAACAAACACAACAAAAACAACACAAAACACAAAAAACAAACAACAACACAACAAAACAAACAACAAAACAAACAAAACAAACAAAAAACAAACACAAACAAACACAACAAAAAACAAACAAACAACAAAACACAAACAACAAACACACAAACAACAAACAACAACAAAACAAACACAAAAAACAACAAACAACAAAACAAACAAAACACAACACAAAACACAACAACAAACAAAAACAACAAACAACAAAAAACACAAAACAACAAAACAACACACAACAAACAAACAAAACACAAACAAAACAAACACAACAACAAACAAACAAAAACAACAACAAACAAAACAACAAAACACAAAAACAAACAAACAAAACAACAAAACAAACAAACAACAAACAACACAAAACAACAAACAAACACAACAAAAAACAACAAACAACAAAACAACAACAAAACACAACAAACAAAACACACAAAACAAACAAAACAAAAACACAACACAAACAAAAACAAAAAACACAAAACAAACAAAACAACAAAACAAACACACAACAAAAAACAACAACAAAACAAAACACAACACAAAAACAAACAAAAAAACAACAAAATCACACAAAACAAACAACACAAAAACAACAAAACAACAACAACAAACAAACAACAAAAACAAAACACAAACAACAACAAAAAACAAAAACACAACAAAACAACACAAACAAACAAAACAACAACAACACAACAAACAACAAACAAACAAACACAAAACACAAACAACACAAACAAAACAAACAACACAACAACAAAAAACAACACAAAACAAAACACACAACAACAACAAAACACAAACAACACACAAAACAAACAAAACAACAAACAACAAAACAAAACAAAAACAACACAAAACAACAAAACAACAAACACAACAACAAAAACAAACAAAACACAAAAACAACAACAAACAAACAAACAACAAAACAAACACAAACAACAACAAAAACAACAAACAAACACAACAACAAACAAAACAACAAACACAAAAAAACAAACACAAACAACAACAAACACAAACAACACAACAAAACAACAAAAACACAAAACAAAAAACACAAAACAAAAACAAAACAACAACAAACAACAAACAAACAACAACAAAAACACACAAAAACAAAAACAAACAACACAAAACAACAAAACAAACAACAAACAACAAAACACAAAACAACAAACAAAAACAACAAACAACACAAAAACAAAACAAACAACAACACAAACAACAACAAACAACAACAAACAAAAACAAACAAACAAAAAACAACACAAAACAAACAAACAAACACAAACAACAAAACAACAACAACAAACAAACAAAAACAAAAAACAAACACAAAAACACAAAACAACAAAAAACAAACAACAAAAACAAACAAAACACAAACAACACAACAAAAAACAAACAACAAACAACACAAAACAACAAAACAACAACAACACAAAAACAAACAACAAACAACAAAAACACACAACAAAACAAAACAACAAACAAAAACAACACAACAAAACAACACAAACAAAAACAAACACAAAACAACAACAAAACAAAACACAAACAACAAACAACAACAAAAACACAACAAACAAAACAAAACAAAAACACAAACAAAACAAACAAACACAAAAACAAAAACAACAAAAACACAAAACAAACAAAACAACAAACAACAAAACAAACAAACAAAAACACAACAAACAAACAAAAACACAACACAACAAACAAAACAACAACAACAAACAACAAAACAAACACAACAAACAAACAAAACAACAAAACAACAAAAACACACAAACAAACAAACAACAACACAAAAACAAACAAACAACAAACAAAACAACAACAAAAACAAAAACAACAAAACAACAACAACAAAAAAACAAACAACACAACAACAAAACAACAAACAAACAAACAACAAACAACAAACAACAAAACAAAACAACAAAAACACAAACAAAAACAACACAAACAAACACAAACAACAAACAAACAAAAACACAACAAAAAACAACACAAAACAACAAAACAAACACAACAAACAAACAACACAAAAAAACAAACAACAAAACAAAAAAACAACAACAAACAAAAACACAACAAAACAAAACAACAAACAAAACACAAAAACAACACACAACAAACAACAAAAACACACAAACAAAAACACAACAAAAACAAACAACAAAACACAAAAACAAACACAACAAAAACAAACAAACAAAACAACACAAAAACAAAACAACAAAACACAAACAACAACAAACAACACAAAAACAACACAACAAAACAACACAAAAAACAAAACAAACAAAACAACAAAACAACACAACAAACAAAACAAAACAAAAACAAACACAAAACACAACAAACAAACAAAACACAAACAACAAACAAACAAAACAACAAACAACAAAACAAAAAACAAACACACAAACAAACAACAAAAACAAACAACAACAAAAAAAAACAACAAAACAAACAAACAAAAAACAAACACAACAAACAAAACAAAAACAACAAACAAAACACAAACAACAACAAAACACAAAACAACAAACAACAAAACACAAACACAAAACAAACAACAAAAAACACACAAACACAACAAAACAAAAACAACAAACAAAACAACAAAACACAAACAACACAAAAAAACAAACAAACAAAAAACAACACAACAACAAAACAACAAAAACACAACAAACAAAACAAACAACAAAACAACAAAACAAACACAACAAAAAACACAACACAACAAACACAAACAAAACACAACAAAACAAAAACAACAACACAACAAACACAACAAACAACAACAAAAACAAAAAACAAACAACAAAAAACAACAACAAAACAAAAACACAACAAACAAAAACAACAAAACAAACAAACAAAACAACAACAAAAACAAAAACAACACAAAAAACAAAACAAACAAACACAAAAAACACAAAAACAACAACAAACAAAACAACAAACACAAACAAAACAAAAACAACAAAAACACACAACAAAACAACAAACAAACAAACAAAACAACAAAAACAAAACACACAAACAAACAACACAAACACAACAACAACAAAACAAAACAAAACAACAAAACAAAACACAACAAACAAAACAACAACAAAACAACAAACAAAAACAACAAAAAAACACAAAAACAACAACAAAAACAAACAAACACAAACAACAAACAACAACAAAACACAACAAACACAAAACAACAAACAACAAACAAAACAAACAAACAAACAACAAAAACAAAAAACAAAAAAACAACAACAACAAACAAACAAAACAAACAACAACAAAACACAACAAAAAACAAACAACAACAAAAAACAAACAAAACACAACAAACAAAACAACAAAAACAAACAAAACAACAAACAAAACAAAACAAACACAAAACAACAACAAAACAAACACAACAAAACAACAAACAACAAAAAACAAACAACAAAAACAAACAAAACAACAAAACAAACAAACAAAACAACAAAAACACAAAACAACAAACACAAACAACAAAACACAAACAACAAACAAAACAAAACAAAAACAACAAAACAAACAAAACAAAAACAAAAACAACAAAACAAACACAAAACAAACAACAACACAAACAAACAAACAAAACAACAAAACAAAAAACAACAACACAACAAAACAACAAACAAACAACAACAAACAACAACAAAACAAACACAAAAACAACAAACAAAAACAAAAAACAAAACAAACACAAAAAACACAAACACAAAAACAAACAACAAACACAAAACAAACAACAAAAAAACAAACAACACAACAAACACAAACAAAACAACAAACACAAAAAAACAACACAAACAAAACAACAAACAAAACAAAAAACAACAAAAACAAAACACAACAAAAACAAACACAAACAAAAACAAACACAACAAACAAAAAAACACAAACAAAAACAACACAAACAAAAAAACAACAACAAAACAAAACAAACAAAAACAAACAAACACAAACAACAAAACACAAAACACAAACAAACAACACAACAAAAAACAACAAAACAAAACAACAACAAAACAAAAAACAACAACAACACAACAAAAAACAAACAACACAAAAACAACAAAACAACAACAACAAAACAAAACAAACAACAAACAAAACAAACAACAAACAAACAAACAAAACAACACAAACAAACACAAAAACAACAAAACAAACAAACAAAAAACAACAACACAACAAACACAACAAAACAAACAACAAAAACAAAACAAAAACACAAACAAACAACAAAAACAAAAAAACAAACAAAAACACAACAACACAAAACAAAACACAAACAAACAAAACAACAACAAAACAACAAACAAAAACAAACAAAACAAAAAACAACAAAACAAAACAAACAAACAACAAACACAAACAAAAACAAAACACAACAAACAAAAACAAAAACAACAACAAACAAAAACAACAAAACAAACAACAACAAACAAAAACAAAAAACAAAAACAACACAACAAACAAAACACAAACAAAACAAAACAACACACAAAACAAAAAACAAAACAAAAAACAACAAAAACAAACAACAAACAAAACAAAACAACAAACAAAACAAACAAAACAACAACAAAAAAACACAAACAACAAAACAACAAAACAACAAAACAAACAACAAACAACAAAAACAAAACAACAAAAACAAAACAAACAACAAAACAACAACACAAAACAAAACAAACAAAACAAAACAACACAAAAAACACACAAACAACAAAACAACAAACAAAACAACAAACAAACACACAAAACAAAAACAACACAAACAAAAACAAACAAAACAACAAACAAACAAAAACAAACAAAACACAACAACAACAAAAACAAACAAAACAACAAAAACACAAACAACACAAACACAAACAACAAAAAACAAACAACAAACAAACAACAAAACAACAAACAAAACACAAAAAACAACAACAAAAACAAACAAACAAAAAACAAACAAACAAACACAAACAAACAACAACACAACAAAAACACAAAACAACAAAAACAAACAAACAAAACAAACAACAAACAACAAAACAACAAAACAACACAAACACAAAACAAAAACAAAAAACAAAACAAAAAACAAACACAAACAAAAACACAAACAAAAAACACAAACAAACAAACAAAAAACAAAAAACAAACAAAACAACAAAAACAAACACAAACAAACAAAAACAAAACAAACAAACAAAACACAACAAACAAAAACAACAAACAACAAACAAAACAAAACAAAACACAAACACAAAAAACAAAACAAACAAAAACAACAAAACAACAAAAACACAACAAAAACAACACAACAAACAAAAACACAAACAAACAACAAAAACAAACAAAAACAACAAAACAACAACAAACAAAAAAACAAACACAAACAAAAACAACAAACACAAAAACAAAACAACAACAAACACAAACAACAAAAAACAAACAACACAAAACAACAACAAACAACAAAACAACAACAAAAAACAAAACAAAACAAAACAACAAAAAAACAAAACAAACAACAACAAACAACAAACAACAACAAAAACAACAAAACAACAAAAAACAACAAACACAACAACAAAAACAACAAAAAAACAACAAACACAAACAAAAACAACAAACACAAAACAAAAACACAAAAAACAAACAACAACAACAAAAAAACAACACAACAAACAAAACAAAAAAACACAAACAAAACACAAAACAAACAAAAACAACAAACAAACAAAACAACAAAACAAAAACAACAAAAACAACAACACAAAACAACAAACAAAAAAAACACAAAACAAAACAAACAACACAAAAACAACACACAAAACAACAACACAAACAAAACAAAACAAAAACAAAAAAACAACAACAAAACAAAAACACAAAAACAACACAAACAAAACAAACAACAACAACAAAAAACAAACAAAACACAAACAAAAACAAACAAAACAAACACAAAACAAAACAACAACAAAACAACAAAAAAAACAACACAACAAAAAAAAACACAACAAACACACAAACAAAACAACACAAAAACAAAACAAAACAACAAACAAACAAAAAACAAAACAACAAACAAACAAAACAAAAACAACAACACAACAAAAAAACAAAACACAACAAAACACAAACAACAAAACAAAACAAAAAACAAACACAAAACAACAACAAACAACACAAAAACAAACAAAACACAAAACAACACAAAACAAAAAACAACAAAAACAAAAACAAAAAACAACAAACACAAACAAAAAACACAAAACAAACACAAACAACACAAAACAAAAACAAAACAAAAACACAAAACAAAAACAAAACAAACAAAAACACAAACAACAAAACAACAAAACAAACAAAAAACACAAACAACAAAAACAAAAAACACAACAAAAACAAACAAAAACAAAACAAAACAAACAAACAAAACAAACAACACAAAAAAAAACAAACAAACAAAAACAAACAAAACAACACAAAACAAACAAACAAAACAAAAAACACAAACAAAACAAAAACAACAACAAACACAAACAACAAAAACAACAAACAAAAACAAACAACACAAAAAACAAACAAAAACAACAAAACAAAACAACAACAAAACAACAAAAACAACAACAACACAACAAAAAACAAAAACAACAAAAACAAACAACAAAAACAACAACACAACAAAAACAACAAAAAACAAACAACAAACACAAACAAAAACAAACAACAAACAAAACAAACAACAAAACAAACACAACAACAAAAACACAAAAACAACAAAACAAAAAACAAAACAAACAACACAAAACAACAAACAAACAAAAACACAACAAACAAACAAAACAACAACAAAACACAAACAAAAACAACAACAAACAAAACAACAAACAAAAACAACAACAAAAAACAAACAACAAAAAACAAAACAAACAAAAACAAACAAAACAAAACAACAAAAACAAACAAAAACAAACAAACAAAAACAAACAACACAAACACAAAACAACACAAAAACAACAAAAACAAAACAAAACAACAAAACAACAACAAACACAAACAAACAAAAAAACAAACAAAACAACACAAAACAACAAAAAACAACAAAAACAAACAACAAACAAAACACAAACAAACAACACAAAAAACAAAAACAACAAAAACACAAACAAACAAAACAACAAACAAAAACACAAAACAACAACAAAAAACAAACAAAACAAAAACAAAAACACAAACAAAAACAAACAAACAACAAACAAAACAAACAACAAAACACACAACAAACAACAACAAAAACAAACAAACAAAACAAACAAAACAAACAAACACAAAAACAAACAACAAAACAAAACAACAACACAAAACAACAAAAACAAACAACAAACAACACAAACAACAAACAACAAACAACACAACAAACAAAACACAACAAAAAAACAAACACAAACAAAAAAACACAAACAAAACAACACAAAACAACAAAACAAACAAACAACAACAAAAACACAAAACAAAAACAACAACAAACAACAAAACACAACAAAACAACACAAAACAAACAAAACAAAACAAACAAACAACAACACAACAAAAACAAAAACAAACACAAACAACAAACAAAACAACAAAAACAAACAACAAAACAAACACAACAAAACAACAAAACAACACAAAAACAAACAAACAAACAACAAACAAAACACAACACAACAAAACAACAAACAAAACAAACAAAAACACAAACAAACAAAACAACAAAAACAACAAACAAACAAATCAAACAAAAACAAACAAACAAAACAACAAACAACAAAACAAACAAAAACAAACAACACACAAAAACAAAACACAACAAAACAACAACAACAAAACAAACAAAACACAAAAACAAACACAACAAAACAAACAAACAACAAACAAACACAAAAACAAACAAACAAAACAACAACAAACACAAACAAACAAAAAACACAAAACACAAAACAAACAAACAAAAAACAACACAACAAACAAAAAAACAACACAACAAAACACAAAACAACAAACAACACAAAACAAAACAAAAAACACAACAAAAAACAAACAACAAAACAACAAAACAAACAACAACAAAACAAACACAAAACAAAACAAACAAAAACAACACAAACAAACAACACAAAACAACAAAAACAAACAAAACAAAACAAACAAACAACAAACACAAAAAACAACAAACACAAACAACAAACAACACAAACAAAAACAAAACAAACAAAACAACACAAACAACAAAACACAACAAACAACACAAAACAAAACAACAAACACACAAACAACAACAAAACAACAAACAACAAAACACAAAACAAACACAAAAAACAAACAAACAACAAAACACAACAAACAAAAAAACAAAACAAACAACAACAAACAAAAAACACAACAAACAAACAAAACAAAACAACAAACAAACACAAAACAAACACAAAACAAAACAAACAACAAACAAACAAAACAAACAAACAAACACAACACAAAAAACAACAAAACAACAAAACAAACAACAAAACACACAAACAAAAACAAACAAACAACAAAAACACAAACAACAAAACAAAACAAAAACACAACAAACAAAACAACAAACAAACAACAAAAACACAACAAACACAAACAAAACAAACAACACAAAAACAAACAAAACAACAAACAACAAAACAAAAAACAACAAAACAAAAAAACACAACACACAAAAACAACAAACAAACAAAAACAAAACAAACAACACACAAAACAACAAACAAAAAACAACAAACAACACAAACAACAACAAAACAACAACAACAAAACAACACAAACAAAACAAAAAAACAAAACAACAACAAACACAAAAACAACAAACACAAACAACAAACAAACAAAAACAAACACAAAAACACAACAAAAAACAACAAAACAAACACAAACAACAAAAACAAACACAAAAAAACAAACAACAAAACAAACAAAAAACACAAACAAAACAAACAAAACAACAAACAAAAACAAAAAACAACAACAAAAACAAACAACACAAAAACAAACAAACACAACAAAACAACAAACACAAAAACAAAAACAACAAACAAAAAAACAAAAACACAACAAACAAACAACAAAACAAAACAACACAACAAAACAACACAAAAAAAAACAAAACAAAAAACACAACAACACAAAAACAAAACAACACAAAAAAACAAACAAAACAAACAAAACAAACACAAAAACAAACAAACACAAAACAACAAACAAACAAAACAAAAAACAAACACAAAAACAAACAACAAAACAACAAACAACAAAAAACAAACAAAACAAAACAACACAACAAACAAAACACAAACAACACAAAACAACAAAACAACAACAACAAAACAAACAAAACAAACAACAAACAACAAAACAACAAACAAAAAACACAACAAACAACAAACAACAAACAAAAAAAACAACAACAAAAACAAACAAAACAAACAAAAACAACAAAAACAAAACAACAACAACACAAAACAACAAAAAAAACACAAACAACAAAACAAACACAACAAAAACACAAAACAAAACAAACAACAAACAAACAAAAACAACACAAACAAAACAAACAACAACAACAACAACACAAACAAAACAAAAACAACAACAAAAAACACAAACAACAAACAAACACACAAAAACACAACACAACAAACACAAAAAACAAACACAAAACAACAAAACACACAAAACAACACAACAAAAACAACAAAACAAAACAACAACAAAACAAACAAACACAAAAACACAAAAAACAAAACACAAACAAAAAAACAAACAAACAAAACAACAAAACAACACACAAACAACAAAAAAACAACAAACAAAACAAAACACAAACAACAAAAACAAAAACACAAAACACACAAACAAAAACAACAAACAACAACAAAACAAAAAACAAAACAAAACAACAAACAACAACAACAAACAAACAAAAACAACACAAACAAACAAACACAACAAAACAAAAACAACAACAAAAACAACAAACAACAAAAACAAACACAAAACACAAACAACAAAACAAACAAAAACAACACAACAACAACAAAACAAAACAAACAAACAACACAAAAAAACAAAAAAACAACAACACAAAAACAAACAAAACAAAAAACACAACAAAAAACAACACAAAACAAAAACACAACAAAAACAACACAAACAAACAACAAAAAACACAAACAAACAAAACAACAAACAAAACACAACAAAAACAAAACAACAAAACACAAAAACAACAAACACAAAAAACAACAAACAACAACAAAACACAAACAAACAAACAAAACACAAAAAACAACAAACAAACAACAAAACACAAAACAAAACAAACAACAAAAACAAAACAACAAAAAACAACAAAAACAAAACAAACAACAAAACAAAAACACAAAAACAAACAAACAACACAACAAAACAAACACAAACAAACAAAAACACAAAAAAACAAAAACAACAAACAACAAACAACAACAAACACAAAAAACAACAAAACACAAAAACAACACAACAAACACAAAAAACAACAACAAACACAACAACAAAAACAAACAACAACAAACAAAAACAACAAAACACAACAAAACAACAAAACACAAAACAACAAACAACAAACAAAACACACAAACACAACAAAACAAAAAAAACAACAAAACAAAACAAAAAAACAAAAACAAAACAAACAACAACAAACACAAAAAAACAACAAAACAACAAAACACAAAACAACACAAACAACAAAACACAACAAAACAAAAAAACAAACAACACAAAACAACAAACAACAAACAACAAACAAAACAAACACAAAAACAAACAAAACAAAAACACAAAACACAAACAAACAAAAACAAACACAAAACAAACACAAAACAACAAACAAAAACAACAACAACAAAACAACAAACAAACAAAAACACAACAACAAAAACAACAAAAACAAAAACAAAAACAAAAAACAACACACAAACAAACAAAAAACAACAAACACAAAACAACAAAAAACACAAAAAACAACAAACAACAACAAAACAAACAACAAAACACAAAAAACAACAAAAACAAACAAACAACAACAAAACAAACAACACACAAAACAACAAACACAAAAACAAACAAACAACAACAACACAACAAAACACAACAACAAAAACAACAAAACAAACAAAAAAACAAACAACAAACAAAACAAACACAAACAAAACAACACAACAAAACAACAAAACACAACAAACAAAAACAAACAACAAAAACACACAAACAAAAACAAAACAACAAACAACACAAAACAACAAACAAAAAACACAACAAACAAAACAAACAAAACAAAAAACAAACACAAACAACAACACAAAAACAACAACAAAAACAAACAACAAAAACACACAAAACAACAAACAAAAACAAACAAAACAAACAAAAACAAACACAAACAAAACAACAACAACAAAACACACAAAAACAAAACAAAAACAACAAAACAAACAACAAAACAACAAAAAACAAAACAACAAAACACAAAACAAACACAACAAAACACAAACACACAACAAAAAACAAAACAACAAACAACAAACACAAAAAACAAACAAACAACAAAACAAACAACAAAAACAAACACAAACAAACAACAAAAAAAACAAAAACAAAACACAAAACAAACAACAACAAACAACAAAAACAAACAACAAAACACAAAAACAACAAAACACAACAAAACAACAAACAACAAAAACAAACACAAAAACAAAAACAACACAAAACAACAAAAACAAAACAACACAAACAAAAACAAACAACAAAACACAAAACAACAACACAAACAAAACAAACAACAAAACAACAACAAAACAAAAACAAACAAACACAAAAACAAACACAAACAAAAACAAAAAACAAAACACAACAAACAACACAACACAAAACACAAAACAAAACACAACAAACAAAACACAAAAACAAACACAAACAAACAACAACAAAAAACACAAAACAAAAACACAAACAAACAACACAAAAAACAAAACAACAAACAAACAACAAAACAAAAACAAACAAAACAAAAAACAAACACAACAAAAACAAACAACAAAACAACACAAACAAACAAAAACAAAACACAACAACAAAAAACAAAACACAAAAACAAAACAAACAAAAACAACAAACAACAAACAACACAAACAAAACAAAAACACAAAACAACAAAAAAAACACAAACAAAACAACACAACAAAACACAACAAAACAACACAACAAAAAACAAACACAAAAACAACAAAAACACAAAACAAACAAACAAAAACAAAACAACAAACACACAAAACAAACAACAACAAAACACAAAACAACACAAAAACAACAACACAAACAAAAAAAACAACAAACAAAACAAAAAAACAACACAAAACAACAAAACACAACAACAAAACAACAAAACAAAAAACACAACAAAAAAACAACAAAAACAAAACAAAACACAAAACAAAAAACAACAAAAACAAACACAACACAAAACAAACAAAAAACAACAAAAAACAAACAAACACAAAACAACAAACAACAAAAACAAAACAACACAAACACAACAAAAAAACAACAAACAAAAAACACAAAACACAAACAAAACAAAACAAACACAACAAAAACAAACACAAAACAAAACAACACAAAACAACAAACACAAAAACAACAAACAAACACAACAAACAAACAAAAAACAAACAAACACAAAACAACAAAAAAAAACAAAACACAAAAAACACAAAACACAAAAAACAACAAAACACAACAAAACAACAAACAACAAAACAAAACAAAAACAAACAAAAACAACACAAAAAACACAAAACAACAAAACAAACACAAAAACAACAAACACAACAAAAACAAACACAAAAACAACAAACAAAACAAAAAACACAAACAAAACAAACAAAAAACAACACAAACAACAAAAACACAAACAAAACACAAAAAAACAAACACAACAAAACAACACAAAACAAAAAACACAAACAAAACACAAAACAAAAAACAAAAAACACAAACAAACAAAAAACAAACACAAAACAACACAAACAAAACAACAAAACAACAAAAACACAAAACAAACAACAAAAAAACACACAAAAACAAACAACAAAAAAACACAAACAACAAACAAACAACAAAAACAAACAAAAAACACAACAAAAACAAAAAAACACAACAAACACAAACAAAAAACAAACACAACAAAACAAAAACAAAAACACAAACAAAACACAACAAAAACAACAAAAACAAAACAACAAACAAAAACAACACAAAAACACAAACAAAACAAACAAACAAAACAAACAACAAAACAAAACACAACAAAACAACAAACACAAAAACAAACAAACAAAACAACAACAAACAAACAAACAACAAAAAACAAAAACACAAACAAAACAACAAACAACAAACACAAACAAAACAAAACAACACAAAAACAACACAAAACAAACAAAAAACACAACAAACACAACAAAACAAAAACAACAACAAAAACAAAACAAAACAAAAAACACAAACAACAAAACAACAAACAAACAAACAAACAAAAACAAACACAAACAACAAAAAAACAACACAAACAAAACAAACAAAACACAAAAACAAAAAAACACAAAAACAACACAACAAAACACAAACAACAAAACAAAAACACAAAACAACAAAACAACAAAACAAAAAAAAACAACAAACAAACAAACAAAAAACACAAACAACAACAAAAACAACAAACAACAAAACAAAACACAACAAACAACAAAACAACAAAAACAAACACAAAAACAAACAAAAACACAAAACAACACAAAACAAAACAAACAACAAACAAACAACAAAAAAACAACAAACAAAACAACAAACAAACAAAAACAACAAACAACAAAACAACACAAAAAAAACAACAAACAAAAAACAAAAAAACAACAAAACAACAAAACAAAACAACAAACAAACAAAACAAAAACACAAAAAACAAACAAAAAAACACAACAAACAAAACAAACAAACACAAAAACACAAAACAAAACAAACAACAAAAACAAAACAAAAAACAAAACACAACAAAAAACAACAAAACAACAAAAAAACACAAAACACAAACAAACAAAACAACAACAAACAAAAACACAAACAAAAACAACAAAACACAACAAAACAAAACAAACAACAAAACAAAACAACAACACAAAACAAACAAAACAACAAACACAAAAAACAAAACAAAACAACAAAACAACAAACAAAACAAAAACACAACAACAAACAAAACAAACAACACAAAAACAAACAAAACACACAACAAAACAAAACAAAACACAAAAAACAACAAAACAAAACAACAAAAACAAAACAAACAAAACAAACAACACAAAACAAAACACAAAACAAAAAAAACAAAAACAAACACAAAAAACAAACACAAAAAAACAACAAACACAAACAAACAAAAACAAACAAACACACAAAACAAAAACACAAAACAAAACAACAAACAAAACAAACAAAAACACAAACAAAACACAACAAAAAAAACAACAAACAAACACAACACAAAACAACAAAAACAAAACAAACAAACAAAAACAACAAACAAACAACAAAAACACAAAACAACAACAAAAACAAACAAAAAACAAAACAACAAAACAAAACAACAACAAAACAAAAACAAAAACACAAAACAACACAAAACAAACAAAACAACAAAAACACAAAAACAACAAAACACAACAAAACAAAAACAACAAAACAAACAAAAACAAACAAAAACAACAAAACAAACAAAACAAAAAACACAAAAACAAACACAACAAAACAACAACAAAACAAAAACAAACAAAAAACAACAACAAACACAAAAACAACAAACACAAAACAAAAAACAACAAAACAAACACAACAAACAAAAAACAACAACAACAAAACAAACAAAAACAAAACAAAACAACAACAAACAAAAACAAACAAAACACACAAACAAAAAAAAACAACAAAACACAACAAAAACACAAAAACAACAAAACAACAACACAAAACAACAAAAACAAACAAAACAAACAACAAAAACAAACACACAAAACAACACAAAAAACAAAACACAAAACAACAACAAAACACAAACACAACAACAAAAAAAAACAACAAAACAACAAACAAAAAACAAAACAACAACAAACAACAACAAACAACAAACAAAACAACAAAACACAACAAAAAAAACACAAAAACAAACACAAAACAAACAAAAAACAACAAAAAACAACAAAACACAAAACACAAAAAAAACAACAACAAAACAAAAACAAACAAACAACAAAAAACACAACAAAACAAACACAAACAAAAACACAAAAAACACAAAACAAACAACAACACAACAAAAAACAAAAAAACAAACAAAACAACACAAAACAACAACAAAAAACAAAACAACAAACAAACAAACAACAACAAAAAAACAAAAACAAACACAAAACAAACACAAAACAACACAAACAAAAACACAACAAAAAACACAAACAAAACAAAACAAAAAACAAACAACAAACAAACACAAAAACAAAAAACAAAACACAAAACAAAACAACACAAAACAACAAACAAAAAAAACAAAAACAAAACACAACACAACAAAAACAAACAAAACAAAAAACAACAAAACAACAAAACAAAACAACAACAAAAACAAACAAAAAACACAACAAAAACAAAAAAACAACACAACAAACAAAAACACAACAAAAAACAAAAACAACAAAACAAAAACAAAACAAAAACAAACAAAACAAAAACACAACACACAAAAACAAAACAAACACAACAAAACAACAAACAAAACACAAACAAACAACAAACAAAACAAAAACAAACACAAACAAAAAACAACAAAAAACAAACAAAACAACAAAAACAAACAAACAAACACAAAACAAACACAAACAAAAACAAAACAACAAAAACAACAAACAACAAAACAAAAAACAAACAAACAAAACAAAAACAACAACAACAAAAAACAAAACAACAAACAAAAAACAAAACACAACAAAACAACAAACAAAAAAACAAACAACAAAACAACAAAAACAAAAAACAAAACAAAAACAACAAAAAACAACAAACAAACAAAACAAAAACACAAAAACAAAAAAACACAAAAACAAACAAAAACAAAACAACACAAAAAAAAACAACACAAAAAAACAAACAACACAAAACAAAAACAACAACACAAACAACACAAAAACAAACAAAACAAAAACAAACAAAACAAAAAACAACAAAACAACACAAAAAAAACAAACAAAACAAAAACAAACACAAAACAAACAAACAAAACAAACAAAACAACAAAAACAAACAAAAAAACACACAACAAACAAAAACAAACAAAAACACAAAAACAAACAAAAACACAAAACAAACAAAAACAACAAAACACAACAAAACAAAACAAAAACAAAACAACAAAAAAACAAACAACAAACAAAAAAAACAAACAACAAAACAAAACAAACAACAAAACAAAAACAACACAAACAAACAAAAAAACAACAAACAAAACAAAAAACAAACAAACAAAACAAAAACAAAACAACACAAAAAAAACAACAACAACAAACACAAACAAACAACACAAAAAACAAAACAAACAAAAAACAAAAACAACAAACAAAACAAAAACAAAAAAAACAAACAAAACAAACAACACAAAAAAACAAAAACAAACACAAAACAACACAAAACAAAAACAAAAACAAACAAAACAAAACAAAACAACAAAACAAAAAACAACAAACAAAAACACAAAACAAAAAACAAACAAACAACAACACACAACAAAACAAAACAACAAAACAAAAACAAAAACAAAACAAAAACACAACACAAACAAAACAACAACAAAACACAAAACAAACAAAACAACAAACAACAAAACAAACAACAAAAACAACAAAACACAAACAACAAAACAACAAACAAAACAAACACAAAAAAACAACAAACAACAAAAACACAAACAACAAACAAAACAAACAAAAACAACAACAAACAACAACAAACACAAACAAACACAACAAAACAAACACAAAAACAAAAAAACAAACAAAAACAAAACAACAAACACAAAAAACAAACAACACAAAAACACAAAAAAACAACAAAACAAACAAAAAACAACAAAACAAAACAAAAACAACAACACAAAAACAAAACAAAAAAACAACAAACACAACAAAACACAAAACAAACAAACAAAACACAAACAAAAAACAACACAACAAAAAAACAAACACAAACAAACAACAACAAAACAAACAAACAAAAACAACAAAACAACAAACAAACAAAACAAACACAAAACAAACACAAACAACAAAAAAACACAACAAAACAACACAAAAACAAACAACACAAACAAACAACAAAACAAACAACACAAAAAAACAAACAAACAACAAACAAACACACAAACAAAACACAAAAACACAACAAACAAAACAAACAAACAAAACAAAACACAAACAACAAAACAACAAACAACAAAAAACAACACAAAAACAAAACAACACAAAACACAAACAAACAAAAACACAAAACAAAAACAACAAAAACAAACAACAAAACAAAACAACAAAAACAAAAAAACAACAACAAACAAAACAACAAAACAACAAAACAAACAACACAAAAAACAACAACAAAAAAACAAACAAAAACAAACAAAACAAAACAACAACAACAACAAAACACACAAACAAAAACAACAAAACAAAAAACAAAACACAAAAAACAAAAACAAAAAAAACAAACAACAAAACAAAAAACAAACAAACAAAAACAACAAACAAACACAAAAAAAAACAACAAAAACAACAACAAAACAAAAAACAAACAACAAAACAAAAACAAACAAACAAAAAACAAAACAAAACAAAACAACAAACAAAACAAAAACAACAAAACAAAAAAACAAAACAAAAACAAACACAAAACACAAAAACAACAAAACAAAAAAAACAAAACAAACAACAAACAAACAAACAAAACAAACAAAAACAAACAAAAACAAACAACAAAACAACAAAAAACAAAAACAAAAACAACACAAAACAAAAAACAAACAACAAAACAACAAACAACAAAAAACAACAAAAAAACAAAAACAACAAAACAACAAAACAAACAACAAACAAAAAAAAACAACAATCAAAAACAATCAACAACAAAAAACAAAACAAACAACAAAACAACACAAAACAACAACACAACAAAACAAACAAAACACAAAACAACACAAACAAACAACACAAAACACAAAACAACACAACAACAACAAACAAACACAACAAACAAACAACAAAACAAACAAAACAAACAAACACAACACAAAACAACAAAACAAAAACACAACAACACAAAACAAACAAACACAACAAACAACAAAACAAAACAAACAAAACACAACAACACAAAAACAAACAAACAAAAACACAAAAAACACAACAACAAAAACAACACAAACACAAACAACAAACAACAACACAAAACACAAACAAAACACACAACAAAACAAAACAATCAAAAACAACAACAAACAAAACAACAAAACAAACAACAAAACAAAAAACAAAACACAAAAACAACACAAACAACAACAAACAAACATCAAACAACAAAACAAAAACAACAACAAAAACAAACACAAACAACAACAACAACAAAACACACAAAACAACAAACAACACAAACAACACAAACAAACAACAAAACAAAAAACAACAAAACAAACACAACAAACAACAACAACAAACAAAACACAAACAAACAACAACACACAAAACAACAAACAACAAAAACAAAACAAACACAACACAAACAACACAACAAAAAACAAACAACAAACACAAAAACAACAAACAAACACAACAACAAACAAAACAACAAAACAACAAAACACAACAAAAACAACAAACAAACAAAACAACACAAAACAAACAAAACAAAACAACACAAAACAAACAACAAACAACACAAACAAACAAAACACAAAACACAAACAAAACACAAAACACAACACAACAACAAAACACAAACAAAACACAAACAAACAAAACAACAACACAAAACAAACAAACAACAAAAACAAACAAACACAACAACACAAAACAAACAACAAACAAACACAAAACAAAACAACAAACAAAACAACAAACAAAAACAACAACAACAAACACAACAACAAAAACAAAAACAACAACACAAACACAACAAAACACAACACAAAAACACACAACAAACAACAAAACAACACAAACAAAACACAAAACAACACACAAAAACAAACAACACAAAACAAACAACAAACAAAACACACAAAAAACAAACACAACAAACACAACAACAAAACAAAAACACAACAACACAAAACAAAACAACAAAACAACACAACAAAAAACAACAAAACACAACAAAACAACAAAACACACAAACACAACAAAACAAACAACAACACAAACAACAAACACAAAAACAACAAAACAACAAACAATCAAACAACAAACAAACACATCAACAACAAACAAAACACAAACAAAACACAACAACACAAAACACAAAACAACAAACAACAACAAAACACAACAAAACAAACACAACAAAACAAACACAAACAACACACAAACAAAACACACAAACAACAAACAAACAACAAACACAAAACACAACAAAACAACACAAAAAACAACAAACAACAACAACAAAACACAAACAACACAAAACAACAAACAACACAACAAACAAAACACACAAACAAACACAACAAACAAAACAACAAACAAACAACAACAAAAACAACACAAACAAAAACACAAACAAAAACAACACAAACAACACAACACAAAAACACAAAACAACACACAACAAACACAAACAAACAAACAACAAACAACACAACAAAAACAACAAACACAAACAAACACAACAACAAAACACAACAAACAAAACAACACAACACAAACAAAACAAACAATCAAAACAACACAAAACAACACACAAAACAACAAACAAACACAAAATCAACACAAAAACAAAACAACACAAAACAAAAACACAACAACACAAACAAACAAACAAAACAAAAACACAACACAACAAAAACACAAACAAAAACACAAACACAACAACAAAAACACAACAACACACAAACAAAACAACAACACACAAAACACAAACAACAAAAACACAAACAACAAAACAAAACAAACAAAACACACAAACAACAAACACAAACAACAACAAACAAAACAAACAACAAACAATCACAAACAAAACAACAACACAAACAACACAAAAAACACAACACAAACAAAAACACAAACAAACAAAACAACACAAACAACACAACACAAACAAAAACAAAACACAAAACAACAACAAACAAACACAAAACAACAACAAAAACAAACAAACACAAACAACAACAAACAAACACAAACACAACAAACACAAAACAAACAACAACACAACAAAAACCAACACAACAAACACAAACAACAAAACAACACAAACACAACAACACAACAAAACACAAACAAAACAACAAATCAACAAACACAAAAACAAACAAAAACACAAAAAACAACAACAACACAACAAACAAAAACACAACAAACAACAAAACAACACAAACACAACAACAAACAACAAACACAAAAAACACAAACAACAAACACAACAACAACAAACAAAAAAACAAACAAAACACAAACAACAACAAAACACAAAAACAACACAACACAAAACAACAAACAAAACAAAACAACACAACAAAACAACAAAACACAACAAACAACAACAAAACAACACAAAACAACACAAACAAAAACAACAACAACAAAACAACAAACAACAAAACAACACAACAAAACAAACACAATCACAACAACAACAACACAAACAACAACACAAAACAACAACAAAAACACAACAAAACACAACAACAACAAAACAAAACACACAACAACAAACAAAACACAACAAACAAACAAAACACACAACAACAAACAAACACAAAACAACAAACAACAACACAACACAAAACAAAACAAACAAACACACAAACAAACAACAAAACAACACACAACAAACAAACAACAACACACAACAAAAACACAACAAACACAAAACAACACAAACACAAAACACAAAACAACAAAACACAACAAACACACAACAAACAAAACACAAACACAACAACAAAACAAACAACACAAAACAAACACAAACACAAAACACAAAAAACACAACACACACAACAAACAACAAACAAACAAAAACAACAACACAACAAAAACACAAACAACACAAAACAAACACAACAAACACAAAACAAAACACAAAACAACAAATCAACAACAACAAACAACACAAAACAACAAAACACAACACAAACACAACAAAAACAACAAACAACAAAACACAACAACAAAACAACAAACACAAAACACAAACAAACACAACAAACACAACACACAACACACAAAAAACAAACAACAACAAAACACAACAAAACAAAAAACACAAAACACACAAAACAAACAACAAACACACAACAAACACACAAAAACACAACACAAACAACAAAACAACACACAAACAACAAAACAAAAACAACACACAAACAACAAACAAAAACACACAAACAAACAACAAAACAACAAACACAACAAACAACACAAACAACAAACACAAAAAACACAAAACACAAACAAAACAACAACAAAACACAAACACACACAAACAAACAAAACAACAACAAAACAAACAACAAACACAACAAACACAACAACAAAACACAAACAACACAACCAACAAACACAAACAAACAAAAACAAAACAACACAAAACAACAACAAACACAAACACAAACAAACAACAAAACACACAAACAAACAACACAAACAAACAAAACACAACAACAAAACAACAAACACAAACACACAAAACACAAACAACAACACAAAACACAACAAAACAAAAACAACAACAAACAAAACACACAACAAAACACAAACAACAAACACAAAACAACACAACAACACAAAACACAACAAACAAAACAAACAACAAACAACACAACAACAAACAACAAAACAACACAACAAACAAAACACAAACAACAAACACAAAAACACAAACACAAAAACAACAACAAACAACAACAAACAAAAACAAACACAAACACACAAAACACAACACAAAACAACACAAACAACAAACAACACAAAACAAACAACAAAACAAACACAACAAACAAAACACAAAAACACAACAACAACACAAAACAAACAACAACAACACAAAACAACAACAAACAAAACACAAACAACAAAACAACAAACAAACAAAAACAACACAAACAAACACACAACACAACAAACACACAAACAACAAACACAAAAAACAACAACAAAACAAACAACACAAACAAAAACACAACACAAACAAAACAACAAACACAAAAACAACAAAACAACAACAAAACAAAACAAACAACAAACAAACAACAACACAAACAAACACAAAACAACAAACAAACAACAAAAACACAAACAAAACACAAACAAAAACAAAAACACACAAAACAAAAACACAACAAAAACAACAAACAAACAACACAAAACACAAACACAACAAAACAACAAAACAACACAACAAACAACAACACAACACACAAAACAAACACAACAAACAAACACACAAAACAAAACACACAAAACAACACAACAACAACAAACAACAAAACAACAACAAAACACAACAAAAACAAACAAACACAACAAACAAAAACACACAAACAACAAACAAACAACAACAAACAAAACACAACAAAACAACAACAAAACACAAAACACACAAACAACAAACAAACAAAACACAACAAACAACAAACAAAAACAAACACAACAACAAACAACAAAACACAAACACAACAAAACAAACACAACAACAAAAACAAAACAAACAAACAACAAACACAACAAAACACAAACACAAACAACAACACAAACAACAAACAAACAAAACAAACAACACAAAAACAACAAACACAACAACACAACAAACAAACACACAAACAACAACAAAACAACACAACAACAAACACAACAAACACAAACAACAAACACAAAACAACACAACAACAAACAACAAAAACACAACAAAACAAACACAAAAACAACACAAAACACAACAAACAACAACACACAACAAACACAAACACACAACAACAAACAAAACAAACACAACACAAACAACAAACAACAAAACAACAAACACAAAACAAACAAACACAAAACACAAACAAACAACACACAACAAACAACACAAAACACAACACAAAACAAACAAAAACACAACACAAAACACAAAACAACAAAACAACAAAACAAACACAAACACAACACAACAACACAACAAACAAAACAACAACAACAAACACAACAACAAAACAAACAACAAAACACAACAAAACAACAAACAACAAACAACAAACACACAACAAAAACACAAACAACAACACAAAACAAAACAAACAACAAACAAAACACAAACAACAAAACAAAACACAAACAACAACACACAACAACACAAAAACAACAACACAAAAACAAACAACAAACACAAACAACAAACACAACAACAAAACAACAAACACAACACAAAACAAACAACAAACACAACAACAAAACAAACAAAACAACACAAACAAACACAAACACAACAAACAAACACAAAACAACAACAAAACAACACAACAAAACACAAAACACAAAACAACAAAACAACAAACAACACAACAAACACAAAACAACAAACACAAAACACAAACAAAACACAACACAAAACAAACAACACAAACAACACAAAAACAACACAAACACAACAAAACAAAACAACAAAAACAACAAAACAACAAAACACAAACAACACAAACACAAACAAAACAAACACACAACAAAAACAAACAAACAAACCAAAACAAAACACAACAAACAACAAAACAAACAACAAACAAAACACAACACAAAACAACAAACAACAACAACAAACAACAAACACAAAACAACAACAAAACACAAAACAAACAAACACACAAAAACAAACAACAACAAAACAACAAAACACAAACAACAACAAACAACAAACACAACAACAAAACACACAAACAACAAACAACACACAAAACAAACAAAACAAACAACAACAAAACAAACAAAAACACAAACAACACAACACAAAAAACAACACAAAACAAACACAAACAACACAAAACAAAACAAACACAACAACACAAAACAAACACAAAAACACAACAAACACAACACACAAAAACAAACAACAAAACACAAACAACAAACAACACAACAAAAACAAAAACAACAAACAACACAAAAACACAACACACAAACAACAAACAACAAAACACAACAAACAACAAACACAAAAACAACAACAAAACAACAAAACAACAACAAAAAACAAACACACAAACACAAAAACAACACAAAAACACAAACAACACAACAAACACAAAACAAACACAAACACAAACAAAACAACAAACACAAAACAAACAAACAAACAACAAAACAACACAAAAACAAAACAACAAACAAAACAACACAAACAAACAAAACAACAAACACAACACAAACAACAAACAAAACAACACAAAACAAAACACAACAAAACAAAAACACAAACACAAAAACAAAACAAACAACACAAACAAAAACAACACAACAACAAACACACAAAAAACACAACAACAACAAAACAAACACAACAAAAAACAACACACAAAACAAACAACAAAACAACAACAAACACAAAACAAACAAACAACACAACAAAAACACAAACAACAAAAAACACAACAAAACACAACACAAAACAAAACAAACAACACAAAACAAACAAAACAAAACAACAAACAAAA
>JBAMIH010000277.1:0-2500 GCA_038501795.1 Pseudopleuronectes americanus
CCTCCTCTCTCCTCCTCTCTCCTCCTCTCTCCTCCTCTCTCCTCTCTCTCCTCCTCTCTCCTCCTCTCGCCTCCTCTCTCCTCCTGTCTCCTCCCGGAGCAGAGGTCTTAAAAGGAAAGGTTCCCTCATCCTCTCCTCCTCTGTTCTCCTTCTCCTCTTTGGACCCTCCTCTGACCTTGTTCTCTTCCCTCTCTCAGTGTTTCTCTGTGAATCTGAATCAATGTTATCTGTTTTTTTGTGATTTAGGAGAAAAAATAAGAAATCAAATTAAAATATCCAAAGAGTAGAGAATCGGTGCTACTGAGAGAAAGAATGAAGTCATGTTAACATCAATACAGAATTCATGAAGACGTCTAAAAGCCACTCAGCACATTGCTCTCTGTAAAGGCGATTTCTCACTATTATCTGACTTTTTTAAAAAAAATTAAAATATAAAAAAAAATTAAAAATTATAAAAATAAAAAAAAATATAAATAAAAAAATAATTAATTAAAAAAAAAAAATAATTAAAAAAAATTAAAAAAAATAAAAAATATAATTAAATAATATAATAAAAAAAAAAATAAATAAAAATAAAAAAAAAATTAAAAAAAAAAAAATAAAAAAAAAAATAAAATAATTAAAAAAATATATAAATTAAAAATAAAATTAAAATAAATAATTTATAAATATATAAAGATAATAAAAATATATAAATATTAAAAATAATATAATAAAAATAAAAAAAAATAATAAAATTATAAATATTATAAATTAAATAAAAATTATAAAAATTAAAAAAATAAAAAATAATTATAAAATAAAATATATAATATATAAAAAAAATATAAATAAAAAATTTAAAAATTTAAATAAAAAATATTAATAAAAAATAAATTATATAAATTAAAATAAAATAAAAATTAATAATTATATTTAAAAAAATAAATATAAATTATATATAGAATTAAATATAAAATATTAAAATAATATAAAATATTAATTATAAAAATAAATTATTAAAATTAAATAAATAAAAAAAAAATAATTAAAAAAAAATTATTATAATAATATAATAATATTATTAAAAATAATAAAAAATAAATAAAATATTTAATAAAAATAAAACTATAAATATAAAATATAAAATAATAAATTTAAAATATAAAATTATAATATAATAATTATTAATATAAAATAATTAAAAAAAATAATATAAATAAAAATAAAATAAAATTACATATAAAAATATATAAATAAATTAAAATAAATATTATAAATATTAATAAATATTAAAAAAAATAAAATTAAAAAAATATAAAATTATATATATATAAATAAATATAAAAAAATATTAAAAATATAAATATAAAATATAAAAATTAAATATAAAAAAAATATAAATTATAAAATTAATAATTATATATATATAAAATTATAATAAAAAATATATTAAAAATAAAATATTAATAAAAAAATATTAAAATAAAATTAAATAATATAAATAAAAATATACAATAAAAATTAAATTAAAAAATAATATAAAAATATAAAATTTAAAATAAAAAATAAATAATTAAATAAAATATAAATAATAAAAAAAAATAAAAAAATAAAAAAAATAATAAAAAATAAAATATTATAAAAAATAAAAATATAAATAAAAAAAATTAAAAATATAAAATTAATAAATATATAAATTAAAATAATAAAATTAATTATAAAATAAAAATATAAAATATATAAATTAAAAAAAATAATAAAAAAAATTAAAAATAAAATAAAATAAAATAAATAAATTAAAAATATAATAAAAATATTTAATAAATAATAAAAATTTAATATAAAAATTAAATATTATATAATAAATATATATATAAAAAAAATTATAAAAGAAAAATATAAATAATAATAAAAAAATTATATAGATTAAAATATTAAAATATTATATAAAACTTTTAAAAGAAAATATTAAAATAAAATTTTTATTAAATTAAAATAAATTAAAATATAAATATAAAAATAAAAAGATATATAAAAATAATAAAAAATAATAAAATAATATAAAAAATATAATATAATAAAAAATATAAAATAGAAAAAAATATAATAAAAATAATAAATAATAATTAAAAAAAAATAAATAAAACATTAAATAATAAATAAAATATATATAAAAAAATATTAAAAATTAAAATAATATATAATTAAAATATAAAATAAAAAATAAAAAATAATAAATTAAATAAAAAAATAAATATTATTAATAAAAAATAAAAAAAAATATAAATATAATTAAAATATAATAAAAATATATATATAATAATTAAAATAAAATAATAAATTAAAAATAAAATAATAAAAAATAAATAAAAATAAATTATAAAATATAAATTAAAATAATAAAATAAAATATTACATATTTAAAAAATAAATAAAAATTAAAATATAATAAAATAATAATATAAAAAATTAATTTAAAAAAAAAATATATACTAAAAAATATAAATATAAAAATATA
>JBAMIH010000277.1:10000-12500 GCA_038501795.1 Pseudopleuronectes americanus
CCCCCACCCCCCCCCCACACCCCACCCCACACACACCCCCACACCCCCCCCCCACCCCCACCCCCCCCCCACCCCCCCCACCCCCCCCCACACCCCCCCACCCCCCCCCCACCCCCCCCACCCCACCCCCCCCACCCCCCCCACCCCCCCCCCACCCCCCCCCCACCCCCCACCCCCCCCCACCCCCCCCCCACCCCCCCCACCCCCCCCACCACCCCCCACACCCCACCCCCCCCCACCCACCCACCCACCACCCCACCCACCCCCCCCCCACCCCCCACCCCCCCCCCACCCCCCCCACCCACACCCCCACCCCCCCCCACCCCACCCCCCCACACCCCCCCCACCCCCCCCACCCACACCCCCCCCACCCCCCCCACACCCACCCCCCCCACCCCCCCCACCCCCCCCACCCCCCCCCCACACCCCCCCCCCACCCCCCCCCCACCCCCAACCCACCCCCCACCCCCCACACACCCCCACCCCCCCCCACCCCCCCACCCACCCACACCCCACCCCACACCCCCCCCCCACACCCCCCCACACCCCCCCCCACCCCCCCACCCCCCCACCCACCCCCCCCCCACCCCCCCACCCCCCCCCACCCCCCCCACCCCCACCCCCCACCCCCCCCCCACCACCCCCACCCCCCCCACCCCCCCACCCACACCCCCCCCCCACACCCCCCCACACCCCACACACACCCCCCCACCCCCCCCCCACACCCCCCACCCCACCCCCCCCCCACCCCCCCCCCACCCCCCCCCACCCCACCCCACACCCCCCCCACCCACACCCCCCCCCACCCCCACCCCCCCCCACACACCCCCCCACCCCCCCACACACCCCCCCCACCCCCCCCCCACCCCCCACCCACCCCCCACCCCCCCCACCCCCCCCCCACCCCACCCCCCCCCCACACCACACACACCCCCCCACACCCCCCCACCCCCACCACCACCACCCCCCCACCACCCCCCCACCCCACCCCCCCCACACCCCCCACCCCCCCCCCACCCCCACCCCACCCCCCCCCACCCCCCCACCACCCCCCCCCCACCCCCCCCACCCCCCCCCAACCCCCCCACCCCCCCACACCCCCCACCCCCCCCACCACCCCCCCCCCACCCCCCCCCCACCCCCCCCCACACCCCCCCACCCCCCCCACCCCCCCCACCCCCACCCCCCCCCCACCCACACCCCCCCCACCCCCCCCCCACCCCACACCCCCCCCCCACCCCCACACCCCCCCCCCACCCACCCCCACACCACCCCCCCCCCACCCCCCACCCCCCCCCCACACACACCCCCCCCCACCCCACCCCCCCCCCACACCCACCCCCCCCCACACCCCCCACCCCCCCACCCCCCCCCCACCCCCCCACCCACCCCCCCCCACACCCCCCCACCCCCCCCCCACCCCACCCCCCCCCACCCCCCCCCCACACCCCCACACCCCCCCCACCCCCCCCCCACCCCCCCACACCCCCCCCCCACCCCCACCCCCCCCACACCCCCCACACACACCCCCCCCCCACCCACCCCACCCCCCCCCACCCCCCCCCCACACCCCCCCCCCACCCCCCCCACACCCCCACCCCCCCCCCACCCCCCCCCACCCCCCCCCACCACCACACCCCCCCCCCACACCCCACCCCCCCACCCCCACCCCCCCCACCCACCCCACACCCCCCCCACCCCCCCACACCCCACACACACCCACCCCCCCCCCACCCCCCCCACCCCCCCCACCCACCACCCCCCCCACCCCCCCCACCCCCCCCCCACCCCACCCCCCCCACCCCCCCCCCACCCCCCACCCCACCCCCCCCCCACACCCCCCCCCCACCCCCCCCACCCCCCCCCCACCCCCCCCCCACCCCACCCCCCCCCCACCCCCACACCCCCCCCACCCCCCCACCCCCCCCCCACCCCCCCCCCACACCCCCCCCCCACACCCCCCCCACCCCCCCCCCACCCACCCCCCCCCCACCCACCCCCCCCACCCCCCCCCCACACCCACCCCCCCCCCACCCCCCACACCCCCCCCACCCCCCCCACCCCCACCCCCCCCACCCCCCCCCCACCCCCCACCCCCCCACCCCCCCCCCACCCCCCCACCCCCCCCCCACCCCCCCCCCACCCCCCCCCACCCCCCCCCCACCCCCCACACCCCCCCCCCACCCCCCCCACCCCCCCCCCACCCCCCACACCCCCCCCACCCCCCCCCCACCCCCCCCCCACCCCCACCCCCCCCACCCCCACCCCCCCCCCACCCCACCCACCCCCCCCCCACCCCCCCCACCCCCCCCCCACCCCCCCCCACCCCCCCCACACCACACACACACCCCCCCCACACCCCCCCCACACCCCCCACCCCCCCCACCCCCCCCACCCCACCCCCCCACACCCCACCCCCCCCCACCCCCCACACCCCCCCCCACCCCCACCCCCACCCCCCCCCCACCCCCCCCCACCCCCCCCCCACCACCCCACACCC
>JBAMIH010000277.1:17500-35544 GCA_038501795.1 Pseudopleuronectes americanus
CCCCCACCCCCCACACCCCCCCCCCACCCCCCCACCCCACCCCCCCCACCCCCCCCACCCCCCCCCCACCCCCCCCCCACCCCCCCCCACCCCCCACCCCACCCCACACCACCCACCCCCCACCCCCCCCCCACCCCCACCCCCCACCCCCCCCACCCCACCCCCCCCACCCCCACCCCCCCCCCACCCCCCCCCCACCACCCCCCCCCCACCCACCCCCACACACCCCCCCCACCCACCCCCCCCCCACCCACCCCCCCACCCCCCCACCCACCCCCCCCCCACCCCCCCCACCCCCCCCACCCCCCCACCCCACCCCACCCCCCCACCCACACCCCCCCACCCCCCCCCCACCACCCCCCCCCCACCCCCCCCACACCCCCCCCACCCACCCCCCCACCCCCCCCACCCCCACCCCCCCACCCCCCCCACCCCCACCCCCACCCCCCCACCCACCCCCCCCACCCCCCCCACCCCCCCCCCACCCCACCCCCCCCACCCCCCCCACACCCCACCCCCCCCCCACCCCACCCCCCCCACCCACCCCCCCACCCCCCCACCCCCCCCCCACCCCCCCCCCACCCACCCCCCACCCCCCCCCCACCCCACCCCCCCCACACCACCCCCCCCCACCCCCCCCACCCCCACCACCCCACCCCCCCACCCCCCCCCCACCACCCCCACCCCACCCCCCACCCCACACCCACCACCCCCCCACCCCCCCCCCACCCCACCCCACCCCCACCCCCCCACCCCCCCCACCCCCCCCCCCCCCACCACCCCCACCCCACCCCCCCCCCACCACCCCCCACCCCACCCCCACCCCCACCCCCCCCACCCACACCCCCACCCCCCCACCCACCACCCCACCCCCCCCACCACACCCCCCCCCCACCCCCCCCACCCCCACCACCCCCCCCCACCCCCCACCCCACCCCCCCCCACCCCCCACCCCCCCCCCACCCCCCACCCCCACCCCCCACCCCACCCCCCCACCCCCCACCACCCCACCACCCACACCCCCCCCCCACCCCACCCACCCCCCCCACCCACCCCACCCCCCACCCCCCACCCCCCCCACCCCACCCCCCCCACCCACCCCCCACCCCCCCCCACCCCCCCCACCCCCCCCACCCCCCCCACCCCACCCCCCCCACCCCCACCCCCCCCACCCCACCCCCCACCCCCCACCCCCCCCCCACCCCCCCCCCACCCCCCCCACCCCCCCACCCCCACCCCCCCCCACCCCCCCCACCCCACCACCCCCCCACCCACCCCCCCACCACCCCCACCACCCCCCCACCCCCCCACCCCCACCCCACCCCCCACCCCCACCCCCCCCACACCCCCCCCCACCCCCCCACCACCCCACCCCACCCCCCCCACCACCCCCACCCCCCCCCCACCCCCCCCCCACCCCCCCACCCACCCCCACCCCACCCCCCCACCCCCCCCCACCCACCCCCCACCCCCCCCCCACCACCCCCCCACCCCCCACCCCACCCCCCCACCCCCCCCACCACACCCCCCCACCCCCCCCACCCCACCCCCCACCCCCCCCACACCCCACCACCCCACCCCCCCCCCACCCCCCACCCCCCCACCCCCCACCCCCCCCACCCCACCCCCCCCACCCCCACCCCCACCCCCCCACCCCCCCCACCCACCCCCCCCACCCCCCCCACCCCCCCCCCACACCCCCCCAACACCCACCCCCACACCCCACACCCCCCACCCCCCACCCCACACACACCCCACCCCACAACACACCCACCCCCCCCCACACACACCCCCACCCCCACCCACCCCCCCACCACCCCCCACCCCACCGCACACACCCCCACCCCCCCACCCACACCCACCCCCACACCCCCCCACCCCCACCCCCCACCCCCCACCCCCCCACCCACACACCCACCCCCCACCCCCACACCCCACCCACCCCACACACCCCCCCCCCACAACCCCCCACACACACACCCCCACCCCCCCCACCCACCCACACCCCCCCCACCCCCCCACACCACACCCCCCCACACCCCCCCCCCACACCCCACCACCCCCCCCCACCCCCCACACCCCCCCCCCACCCCCCCCACCCCACCCCCACCCCCCACCACCCCCCCCCACCCCACCCCACCCCACACACACCCCCCCCCCACCCCCACACCCCCCACCCCCCCACACCCCACCCCCCACCCCCCCACCCCCCCACCCACCACCCCCCCCACCCCCCACCCCCCCCCCACCCCCCCCACCCCCCACCCCCCCCCCACACCACCCCCCCCACACCCCCACACCCCCCCCCCACACCCCCCACCCCCCCACACCCCCCCCACCCCCCCCACCCACACCCCCCCCCCACCACACACCCCCCCCACACCCCCCCCACCCCCCCACCCCCACCCACACCCCCCCACCCCCCACCACCCCCCCCACCCCCCACCCCCCCACCCCCCCCCCACCCCCCCCACACCCCCACACACACCCCCACCCCCCCCACCACACCCCCCCACCCCCCCCACCCCCCCACCCACCACACCCCCCCACCCCCACCCCACCACCCACCCCCACCCCACCCCACACCCCCACCCCCCCCCCACCCACCCCCCCACCACCCCCCACCCCCCACACCCCCCCACCACCCCCACCCCCCCCCCACCCCCCACCCCCACCCCCCCCCACCCCCCCCACCCCCCCACCCCCCCCCCACCACCCCCCACCCCCCCCACCCCCACCCCCCACCCCCCACCCCCCCCCACCACCCCCCCCCACCCCCCCCCCACCCCCACCCCCCCCACACCACCCCCCCCCCACCCCCCCCACCCCCCCCACCCCCCCCACCACCCCCACCCCCACCCCCCACACCCCCCACCCACCCCCCCCCCACCCCCCCCCCACCCCCCACCCCCCCCACCCCCCCCACACACACCCCACCACCCCCCCCACCCCCCCCCCACCCCCCACCCCCACCCACCCCCCCCACACCCCCACCCCCCCACCCCCCCACCCACCCCAACCCCCCACCCCCACCCCCCCACCCCCCCCCCACCCCCCACCCCCCCCACCCCCCCCCCACACCCCCACCCCCCCACCCACCCCCACACACCACCCCCCCCCCACCCACACCCCCACCCCCACCCCCCCCCCACCCCCCCCACACCCCACCCCCCCCCCACACACACCCCCCCCCCACCCCCACCCCCACCCCCACCCCCCCCACCCCCCCCACCCCCCCACCCCCACCCCCCCACACCCCCCCCCCACCCCCACACCCCCCCCACCCCCCCCACACCCCACCCCCACCACCCCACACCCCCCCCCACCCCACCCCCACCCCACCCCCCCACCCCCCCCCCACCCCCCCCCCACCCCCCCACCCACCCCCCACCACCCCCACACCCACCCCCCCCCCACACCCACCCCCCCCACACCCCACCCCCCCACCACACCACACCCCCCCCACACCCCCCCCACCCCCCCCACACACACCCCACCCCCCCACCCCCCCCCCACACCCCCCCCCACCCCCCCCCACCCCCCCCCCACCCACACCCACCCCCCACCCCCCACACCCCACCACCCCCCCCACCCCACACCCCACCCCCCCCCCCACACCCCACCCCCCCCACCCCCCACCCCCCCCCCACCCCCCCCCCACCCCCCCCACCCCCACCCCCCCCACACCCCCCCCCCACCCCCCCCACCCCCCCCCCACCCCCACACCCCCCAACCCCCCCCACCACCCCCCACCCCCCACCCCCCCCACACCCCCACCCCCCCCACACCCCCACCCCCCACACCCCCCCCACACCCCCCCCCCACCCCCCACCCCCCCACCCCCCACACCCCCCCCCCACACCCACACCCCACCCCCCCACCCCCACCCCCCCACCCCCCCCCACCCACCCCCCCACCCCCCCCACCCCCACCCCCCCCACCCCCCACCCCCCCCCACCCCCCCCCCACCCCACACCCCCCCACCACCCCCCCCCCACCCCACCCCACCCCCCCCACCCCCCACCCCCCCCACACCCCCCCACCCCACCCCCCCCACCCCCACCCCCACCCCCCCCACCCCCCCACCCCACCCCCCCCCCACACCCCCCACCCACCCCCCCCCCACCCCCACCCCCCCACCCCCCCACCCCCCCCCCACCCCACACACCACCCCCCCCACCCCCCCACCCCCCCCCCACCCCCCCCACCCCCCCCACCCACACCCACCCCCCCCCCACCCCACCCCACCCCCACCCCCCCCCCACCACCCCACCCCCCCACCCCCCCACACCCACCCCCCACCACCACACACACCACCCCCCCCCCCCACCCCCACCCCCCCCCACCACCCCCCCCACCCCCCACCCCCACCCCCCCCACCCCCACCCCCCCCCACCCCCCCACCCACACCCCCCCCACCCCCCACCCCCCCACCCCACCCCCCCCACCCACCCCCCACCCCCCCCACCCCCACCCCCCCACCCACCCCCACCCCCCCCACACACCCCCCCCCCACCCCCCCCACCCCCCCACCCCACCCCCCCCCACCCCACCACACCCCCCACCCCCCCCCCACCACCCCCCCACCCCCCCCACACACCCCCCACCCCCCACCCCACCCCCCACCCCCCCCCCACCCCCACCCCCCCCCACACCCCCCCCCCACCCCCCCCACCCCCCACCCCACCCCCACCCCCCCCCCACCACCACCCCACCCCCACCCCCCCCACCCCCCCACCCCCCCCCCCCACCCCCACCCCCCCCCCACCCCCCACCCCCCCCCACCCCCCCCACCCCCACCCCCCCCCCACCCCCACCCCCCCCCCACCCCCCCCCCACCCCCACCCCCCCACCCCCCACCCCCCCCCCACCCCCCACCCCCCCCACACCCCCCACCCCACCCCCCCCACCCCCACCCCCCCCCCACCCCCCCCCCACCCCCCCCACCCCACCCCCCCCCCACCCACCCCCCCCACCCCCCCCCCACCCACCCCCCCCCCACCCCCCCACCCCACCCCCCCCACCCCCCCACACCACCCCCCCACCCCCCCACACCCCCCCACCCCCCACCCACCCCCCCCCCACCCCCCCCACCCCCACCCCCACCCCCCCCACCCCCCACCCCCCCCCCACCCCCCCCACCCCCCACCACCCCCCCCACCCCCACCCCCCCCACCCCCCCCACCCCACCCCCCCACCCCCCCACCCCCACCCCCCACCACCCCCCCACCCCCCCCCCACCCCACCCCCAGCACCCCCCCACCCCCCCCACCCCCCCCACCCCACCCCCCCCACCCCCCCCCCACCCACCCCCACCCCCCCACACCCCCACCACCCCCCCCACACCCCCCCCCACCCCCCCCACACCCCCCACCCCCCCCCCACCCCCACCCCACCCCCACCCCCACCCCCCCCCCACCCCCCCCCACCCACCCCCCCCACCCCCCCACCCCCCCCCCACCCACCACCCCCCCCACACCCACCACCCCCCCCACCCCCCCACCCCCCCCACCCCCACCCCCCCCACCCCCCCCCCACCCACCCCCCCCACCCCCCACACCCCACCCCCCCCACCCCCCCACCCCCCCCCCACCCCCCCCCCACCCCACCCCCCCCACCCCCCCCCCACCCCCACCCCCACCCCCCCACCCCCCCCCCACCCCCCCCCCACCCCCCCCACCCCACCCCCCCACCCACCCCCCCCACCCACCCCCCACCCACCCCCACCCCCCCACACCCCACCCACCCCCCACCCCCCCCACCCCCCCCACCCCCCCACCCCCCCCACCCACCCCCCCACCCCCCCCACCCCCCCACACCCCCCACACCCACCCCCCACACCCCCACCCCCCCCCCACCCCCCCCACACCCCCCACACCCCCCACCCCCCCACCCCACCCCCCACCCCACCCCCCCCCCACCACACCCCACCCCCCCACCCCCACCCCCCCCACCCCCCCCACCCCCCCCACCCCACCCCCACCCACCCCCCACACCCCCTCCCCCCCCCCCACCCCACCCCACCACACCCCCCCACCCACCCCCCCCCCACCCCCCCCCACCCCCCCCCCACCCCCCCACCCCCCCCACCCCCCCCCCACCACCCCCACCCCCCCACCCCCCCCCCAACCCCCCACCCCCCCCCCACACCCCCCACCCCCCCCACCCACCCCCCACCCCACACCCACCCCCACCCCCCACCCCCACCCCCCACACCACCCCCCCACCCCCCCCCCACCCCCCCCACCCCCCCCACCCCCCCACACACCCCCACCCCCCCACCCCCCCCACCCCCCCCACCCCCACCCCCCCCACCCCCCCCCCACCCCCCCCACCCACACACACCCCCCCACCCCCCCCCCACCCCACCCACCCCCCCCCCACCCCCCCCCCACCCACCCCCACCCCCCCACCCCCACCCACCCCCCCCCACCCCCCCACCCCACCCCCCCACCCCCACCCCCCCCACCCCCCCCACCCCACACCCCCCCCACCCACCCCCCACCCCCCCCACCCCCCCACCACCCCCCACCCCCCCCCCACCCCACCCCCCCCCCACACCCCCACCACCCCCCCCCCACACCACCCCCCACCCCCCACCCACCCCCCCCACCCCCCCCACCACCACCACCCCCCCCCCACCCCCACCCCCCACCCCCCCCACCCCCCCCCCACCCCCCCACCCCCCCCCCACCCCCCACCCCCCCACCCCCCCCCCACCCCCCCCACCCACCCCCCACCCCACCCCCCACCCCCCCCACCCCCCCCCCACCCCCCACCCCCACCCACCCCCCCACCCCCCCCCCCCCCACCCCACCCCACCCCCCCCACCCCCCCCACCCCCCCCCACCCACCCCACCCCCACCCCCACCCCCCCCACCCACACCCCCCCCCCACCCACCCCACCCCCCCACCCCACCCACCACACCCCCCCACACCCCACCCCACCCCCACCCCCCCCACCCCCCCCACACCCCCCCCACACCCCACCCCCCACCCCCCCCACCCCCCCCACCCCCCCCCCACACCCCCCCCCCACCACCCCCCCCCACCCCCCCCCCACCCCCCCCCACACCCACCCCACCCCCCCCCCACCCCCCCCACCCCACCCCCCCCCCACCACCCCCCCCCACCCCCACCCCCCACCCCCCCCACCCCCCCCACCCCCCCACACCCACCCCACCCCCCCCCCCCCACCCCCACCCCCCACCCCCCACACACACCCCCCCACCCCACCCCCCCCACCCCCCCACCCACCCCCCCACCCCCCCACCCCCCACCCCCCCCCACCCCCCCACCCCCACCCCCCCCCACCCCCCCCACCACCCACCCCCACCCCCCCACCCCACCCCCCCCCCACCCCCCCCCCACCCCCCCCACCCACCCCCACCCCCCCCCCACCCCCCCCACCCCCCCACCACCCCACCCCCCCCACCCCCCCCCACACCCCCCCCCCACCCCCCCCACCCACACCCCCCACCCCCCCCACCCACCCCCCCCCCACCCCCCCACCCCCCCCACCCCACCCCCCCCCCACCCCACCCCCACCCCCCCCCCACACCCCCCCCACCCCCCCCACCACCCCCCCACCCCCCCCCCCCACCCCCCCACCCCCACCCCCCCACCCACACCACCCCCCCACCCCCCCCCCACCCCCCCCACCCCCCCACCCCCCACCCCCCACCCCCCCCCCACCCCCACCCCCCAACCCCCCCCACCCCACCCCCCCACCCCCCCACCCCCCCCCCACCCCCCACCCCCCCCCCACCCCACACCCACCCCCCCCCCACCCCACCCCCACCCACACCCCCCCACCCCCACACCCCCCCACACACACCCCCCCCCCACCCCCACCCCCACCCCCCCCCACACCCCCCACCACCCCCCACCCCCCACCCCCCCCCCACCCCCCACCCCCCACCCCCCCACCCACCCACCCCCCCCCCACCCCCCCACCACCCCACCCCCCCCCCACCCCCACACCCCCCACCCCCCCCCCACCCCCCCACCCCCCACCCCCCCCACCCCCACACCCCCCCCACCCCCCCCACCCCCCCACCCCCCCCCCACACCCCACCCACCCCCACCCCCCCCCCACCCCCCCCACACCCCCCCCACACACACCCCCACCCCCCCCACCCCACCCCCCCCACCCCACCCCCCCACCCCCCCCACCCCCCCACCCCCCCCACCCCCCCCCCACCCCCCCACCCCACCCCCACCCCCCCCACCCCCCCCACCCCCCCCCCACCCCCCCCACCCCCACCCACCCCCCCACCCCCCCCACCCCACCCCCCCACCCCCCACACCCCCCACACCCCCCCACCCCCACCCCACCCCACCCCCACCCCCCACCCCCCCCCCACACCACACCCCCCCCACCCACCCCCCACCCCCCCCACCCC
Organism: Pseudopleuronectes americanus; assembly: GCA_038501795.1. NCBI lineage: Eukaryota > Metazoa > Chordata > Actinopteri > Pleuronectiformes > Pleuronectidae > Pseudopleuronectes > Pseudopleuronectes americanus. The sequence continues at coordinate 25,906 of JBAMIH010000277.1, forward strand.
CCCACCCCCCCCACCCACCCACCCCCCCACCCCCACCCACCCCCACCCCCCCCCCACCCCCCCACCCCCCCCCACCCACACCCCACACCACCCCCCCACCACCCCACCCCCCCCACCCACCCCCCCCCCACCCCCCCCACCCCCCCCCACCCCACCACCCCCCCCACCCCACCCACCCCCCCCCACCCCCCACACCCCACCCCCCCCACCCCCCCACCCCACCCCCCACCCCCCCCCACCCCCCCCCCACCCCCCACCCCCCCCCACACACACCCCCCACCCCACCCCACCCCCCCCCCACCCCCCCCACACCCCCCCCACCACCCCCCCCCCACCCCACCCCACCCCACCCCACACCCCCCCACCCCCACCCCCCCACACCCCCCCACCCCCACCCCCCCCCACCCCCCCCACCCCACACCCCACACCCCCCCCCCACCCCACCCCCCCCACACCCCCCCCACCCCCCCCCCACCCCCCCCACCCCCCCCACCCCCCCCACCCCCCCCACCCCACCCCCCACACCACCCCCCCCACCACCCCCACCCCCACCCCACCCCCCACCCCCACCCCCCCACCCCCCACCCCCACCCCCCCACCCCCCCCCCACCCCCACCCACCCCCCCCCCACCCCCACCCCACCCCCCCCACCCCCCCCACCCACCCCACCCCCCCCCCACCCCACACCCCACCCCCCCCACCACCCCCCCACCCCCCACCCCCCCCACCCCCCACCCCCCCCCCACCCCCCCCCCACCCCCCACCCCCCCACCCCCCCCACCCCCCCCACCCCCACCCCCACCCCCCCCCCACACCCCCCCCACCCCACACCCCACCCCCCACCCACCCCCCCCCCACCCCCCCCCCACCCCCCCACCCACCCCCCCACCACCCCCCCCACCCCCCCACCCCCCCCACCCACCCCCCCCACCCCCCCCACCCCCCCCACCCCACCCCCACCCCCACCCACCCCCCCCCACACCCCACCCCCCCACCCCACCCCCCCCCACCCCCCCCCCACCCCCACCCCCCCCACCCCCCACCCACCCACCCCACCCCCCCACCCACCCCCCCCACCCCCCCCCCACACCACCCCCCCCACCCACCCCCCCCCCACCCCCACCCCCCCCCACCCCCCCACCCCCCACCCCACCCCCCCCACCCCCACCCCCACCCCCCACCCCCCCCACCCCCCCACCCCCCACCACCCCCCCACCCCCCCCCCACCCCCACCCACCCCCACCCCCCCACCCCCCCACCCCCCACCCCCCACCACAACCCCCCCCACCCCCCACCCCCCCCACCCCCCCCACACCCCCCCCCCACCCCCCCCACACCCCCACACCCCCCCACCCCACACCCCCCCCACCACCCACCCCCACCCCACCCCCCCCACCCCCCCCACCCCCCCCACCCCCCCCCCACCCCCCCCACCACACCCCCCCCACCCCCCCACCCCCACCCCCCCCCACCCCCCCCACCCCCACCCCCACCCCCCCCAACCCCCCCCCCACCCCCCCCCCACCCACCCCCCCACCCCCCCCCACCCCCCCCCCACCCCACCACCCACCCCCCCCCCACCCCCCCCCCACACCCCACCCCCCCCCCACCCCCCCCCCACCCCCACCCCCCCACCCCCCCCCCACCCCCCCCCCACCCACCCCCCCCCCACCCCCCCCCCACCCCACCCCACCCCCCCACCCCCCCCACCCCCCACCCCCCACCCCACCCCCACCCCCCCCCCACCCACCCCCCCCCCACCCCCCCCACCCCCCACCCACCCCCACACACACCCCACACCCCCCCCACCCCCCCCACCCCCCCCCCCACCCACCCCACCCCCCCACCCCCCCCCCACCCCCCCCACCCCACCCCACCCCCACCCCCCCCCACCCCCCCCCCACACCCCCCCCCCACACCCCCCACCCCCACCCACCCCCACCCCCCCCCCACCCCACCCCCCCCACCCACACCCCCCCCACCCCCACCCCCCACCCCCCCCCCACCCCCCCCCCACCCCCCACCCCCCCCACCCCCCCCCCACCCCCCCCACCCACCCCCCCCCACCCCCACCCCCCCCCCACCCCCCCCACCCCCCCCCCACCACCCCCACACCCACCCCCCCCCCACCCCACACCCCCCCCACCCCCCCCCCACACCCCCCCCCACCCACCCCCACACCCCCACCCCCCCCCCACCCCCACCCCCCACCCCCCCCCCACCCCCCCCCACCCACCCCCCACCCCCCCCACCCCCCCACACCCCCCCCACCCCCCACCCCCACCCCCCCCCCACACCCCCACCACCCCCACCCCCCACCCACCCCCCCCCAACCCCCCCCCACCCACCCCCCCCACCCCCCCCCCACCCACCCCCCCCACACCCCCCCCCCACCCCCACCACCCCCACACCCCCCCCACCCCCCCCCCACCCCCCCCCCACCCCCCACCCCCCCACACCCCCCCCCCACCCCACCCCCCCCACACCCCACCCACACCCCCCCCACCCCCCCCCCACCCCCCCACCCCCCCCCCACCCCCCCCACCCCCCACACCCCCCACCCCCCCACCCACCACCCCCCCCCCACCCCCCACCCCCCCCCACACCCCCCCCACACCACCCCCACACACCCCACCCCCCCCCACCCCCCCCACCCCCCCCACCACCCCCCCCACCCACCCCCCACCCCCCCCACCCCCCCCCCACCCCCCCCCCACCCCCCCACCCCCCCCACCCCCCCACCCCCCCCCCACCCCCCCACCCCAACCCCCCCCCCACCACCCCCCCCACACCCCCCACCCCCCACCCCCCCACCCCCCACCCCCCCACCCCCCCCACACCCCACCCCCCCCCCACCCCCCCCCCACCACCCCCCCACCCCCCCACCCCACCCCCCCCCCACCCCCCCCACCCCCCCCCCACCCACACCCCCCACCCCCACCCACCCCCACACCCCCCACCCCCCCACCCCCACCCCCCCCACCACCCACCCCCCCCCACCCCCCCCACACCCCCCCACCCCCCCCCCACCCCCCCCCCACCCCCCCCCCACCCCCCCCCACCCCCCCCCACCCCACCCCCCCCACCCCCCCACCCCCCCCCACCCCCCACCCCCCCCCCACCCCCACCCCCCCACCCACCCCCACCCCACCCACCCCACCCCCACCCCCCCCCACCACACCCCCCCCCCACCCCCCCCCCACACCCCACCCCCCCCCACACCCCCCACCCCCCCACCCCCCACCCCCCACCACCCCCACCCCCCCCACCACACCCCCACCCCCCCCCCACCCCACCCCCCCCCCACCCCCCACCCCCCCACCCCCCACCCACACACACCCCCCACCCACCCACCCCCCACCCCCCCCACCACCCCACACCCCACCCCCACCCCACCCCCCCCCACCCCCCCCCCACCCCCCCACCCCACCCCACCCCCACCACCCCCCCCCCACCCCACCCACCCCCCCACCACCCCCCCCACCCCACACCCACACCCCCCACCCCCCCCACCACCCCCCCCCCACCCCCCACCCCCCCCACACCCCCACCCCCCACACCCCCCCCCCACACCCCCCCCCCACCCCACCCCCCCCACCCCCCCCCCACCCCACCCCCCCCACCCCCCCACCACACCCCCCCCACCCACCCCACCCCCCCCACCCCCCCCACCCCCCCCCCACCACCCCCCCCACCCCCCCCCCACCCCCCCCCCACACCCACCCCCCCCACCCCCCCCCCACCCCCCCCACCCCACCCCCCCCACCCCCCCCCCACCCACCCCCCACACCCCCCCCCCCCACCCCCCCACCCCCCCCCCACCCCCCACCCACCCCCCCCCACCACCACCCCCCCACCCCCCCCACACCCCCACCCCCCCACCCACCCCCCCCACCCCCCACCCCCCACCCCCACACCCCCACCCCCCCCCCACCCCACACCCCCCACACCCCCCACCCCCCCACCCCCACCCCCCCACCCCCCCCCCACCCCCCCCCACCCCCCACCCCCCCCCCACCCCCACACCCCCCCCCCACCCCACACCACCCCCCCCCCACCCCCACCCCCCCCCACCCCCCACCCCCCCCCCACCCCACCCCACCCCCCCCACCCCCCACCCCCCCCCCAACCACACCCCCCCACCCCCCCACCCCCACACCCCCCCACACCCCCCCCACCCCCCCACCCCCACCCCACCCCCCACCCCCCACCCCCCCACCCCCCCCACCCACCACCCCCCCCCCACCCCCCCCCACCCCCCACCCCCCCCACCCCCCCCCCACCACCCCCCACCCACCCCCCCACCCCCACCCCCCCCCCACCCCCCACCCCCCCCACCCCCCACCCCCCCACCCCCCCCCCACCACACCCCACCCCCACCCCCCCCCCACACCCCCACACACACACCCCACCCCCCCACCCCCCCACCCACCCCCCCACCCCCCCCCCACCCACCCCCCCCCCACCCCCCCCCACCCCCCCCCCACCCCCCCACCCCCCCACCCCACCCCCCCACCCCCACCCCCCCACACCCCCACCCCCCACCACCCCCCCCCCACCCCCCACCCCCCCCCCACCCCCACCCCCCCCCCACCCCCCCCACCCCCCCCCCACCCCCCCCCCACCCCCCCCACCCCCCCACCCCCCACCCCCCCACCCCCCCCCCACCCCCCCCCCACCCACACCCCCCCCCACCCCCCCCCCACACCCCACCCCCACACCCCCCCCCCACCCCCACACACCACCCACCCCCCCCCCACCCCCCCCACCCCCCCCCCACCCACCCACCCCCCCCACCCCCCCCACACCCCCCACCCCCCCCACCCCCACCCCCCCACCCCCCCCACCCCCCACCCCCCCCACACACACCCCACCCCCCACCCCCACCCACCCCCCACCCCACCACCCCCCCCCCACCCCCCCCCCACACCCCCACCCCACCCCACCCCCCCCACCCCCCCACCCACCCCCCCACACACCCCCCCCCCACCCCCACCACCCCCACACCCCCCACCCCCCCCCACCCCCACCCCCCCCCCACACCACACCCCCCCCCCACCCCCCCCACCCACCCCCACCCCCCCACCCCCCACCCACCCCCACCCCCCCCACCCCCCACACCCCCCCCCCACCCCCCCCACCCCACCCCCACCCCCCCCCCACCCCCCCCACCCCCCCCCCACCCCCCCCCCACCCCCCCCACACACACCCCCCCCCCACCCCACCCCCCCCACCCCCCACCCCCCCACCCCACCCCCCCCCCACACCCCCCCCACCCCCCACCCCCACCCCCACCCCCCCCACCCCCCCACACCCCCCCCCCACCCCCCCCCACCCCCCCACCCCCCCCACCCCCCCCCACCCCCCCCACCCCCCCACCCCCCCCCCACCCCACACCCCCACCCCCCCCCCACCCCCCCCACCCACCCCCCCCACCCCCCCCACCACACCACCCCCCCCCCACCCCCCCACACCCCCCCCACCACCCCCCCCCCACACCCCCCCCACACCCCCCCCACCCCCCCCCACCACCCCCCCCCACCCCACCCCCCCACCCCCCCCCACACACACCCACCCCCCACCCCCCCCCCACCCACACCCCCCACCCCACACCCCCCACCCCACCCCCACCCACCCCCCCCACCCCCACCCCCCCCCCACCCCCCCCACCCCCACCCCCCACCCCCCCCCCACCCCCCCACCCCCACCCCCCCCACCCCCACCCCCCACCCCCCCCCCACCCCACCCCCCCCCCACCCCCCCCACCCCACCCCCCCCCCACCCCCCCCCCACCCCCCCCCCACCCCACCCCCCCCACCCCCCCCCCACCCACCCCCCCCACACCCCCACCCCCCCCCACCACCCCCCCCACCCCCCCCCACCCCCCCCCCACCACCCCACACACACCCCCCCCACCCCCCCACACCCCCCACCCCCCACCCACCCACACCCCCCCCACCCCCCCACCCCCCCCACCCCACACCCCCCCCCACCCCCACCACACCCCCCCCACCCCCCCCCCACCCCCCCCACCCCCACCCCCCCCCACCCCACCCCCCACCCCCACCCCCCCCCACCCCACCCACCCCCCCCCCACACACCCCCCCCACCCCCACACCACACCCCCCACCCCCCCACCCCCCCCCACCCACCACCCCCCACCCCACCCCCCCCCCACCCCCCCCCCACCCCCCACCACACCCCCCCCACCCCCCCACCCCCCCCCACCCCCCCCCCACCCCCCCCCCACACCCCCCCCCCACCCCCCCCACACACACCCCCACCCCCCCACCCCCCCCCCACCCCCCCCCCACACCCACACCCCCCCCACACCCCACCCCCCACCCCCCCACCCCACCCCACCCCCCCACCCCACCCCCACCCCACCCCCCCCACCACCCCCCCACACCCCCCCCCCACACCCCCCCACCCACCCCCCCCACCCCCCCCCACCCCCCCCCCACCCCCCCCCCACCCCCCCCCCACACCCCCCCCCCACCCCCCCCCCACCCCCCACCCCCCCACCCCCCCCACCCCCACCCCCCCCCCACCCCACCCCCCCACCCACACCCCCCACCCCCCCCCCACCCCCCCCACCCCCACCCACCCCCCCACACCCCCCCCCCACCCCCACCCCCCCCCCACCCCCCCCACCCACCCACACCCCCCCCCCACCACCCCCCACCCCCCCCCCACCCACCCCCCCCCCACCCCCACCCACCCCCCCCCACCCACCCCCACCCCCCCCCCACCCCCCCCCCACCCCCCCACACCACCCCCCCCACCCCCCCACCCACCCCCCCACCCCCCCCCCACCCCCCCCACCCCCACCCCCCCACCCCCCCACACCCCCCCCCCACCCCCCCACCCACACCCCCACCCCCACCCCCCCCCCACCCACCCACCCCCCCCACCCCCCCCCACCCCCCCACCCCACACCCCCACCCCCCCCACCCCCCCCCCACCCCCCACCCCCCCCACCCCCCCCCACACCCCCCCCCACACCCCCCCCCACCCCCCCCACCCCCCACACCCCCCCACACACACCCCCACCCCCCCCCCACACCCCCCACCCACCCCCACCCACCCCCCCCCCACACCCCCCACCCCCCCCCCACCCCCCCCCACCCCCACCCCCCCCCCACCCCCACCCCCCCACCCCCCCCCCACACCCCCCCCCACCCCCCCCACACCCACACCCCCCCACACCCCCCCACCCCCCCCCCACACCACCCCCCCCACCCCCACCCCCCCCCCACCCCCACCACCCCCCACACCACACCCCCCCCCCACCCACACCCCCCCCCACCCCCCCCCACCCCCCCACCCCCCACCCCCCCCCCACCACCCCCCCCACACCCCCACCCCCCCACCCACCCCCCCCCCACCCCCCCCCCACCCCCCACACCCCCCACCCCCACCCCACCCCCCACCCCCCCACCCCCCCCACCCACCCCACCCCCCCCCCCCCACCCCCCCACCCACCCCCCCACCCCCCCCCACCCCACACCCCCCCCCACCCCCCCACCCCCCCCCACCCCACCCCCCCCCCACCCCCACCCCCCACCCCACCCCCCCCACCCCCCCCCACCCCCCCCCCACCCCCCCCCCACCCCCCCCCCACCCCCCACCCCACCACCCCCCACCCACACCCCCCCCCCACACCCCCCCACCCCCCCCACCACCCCCCCACCCCACCCCCCCCCCACCCCCCCCACCCCCCCCACCCCACCCCCCCACCCCCCCCCCACCCCCACCCCCACACCCCCCCCCACCCCCCCCACCCCACCCCACCCCACCCCCCCCCACACCCCCCCACCCACCCCCCCACCCCACACCCCCCACCCCACCCCACCCCCCCCCCACACCCCACCCCCCACCCCCCCCCCACCCACACCCCCACCCCCCCACCCCCCCACCCCCCCCCCACCCCACCCCCCCCACCCCCACCCCCCCCCCACCCCCCACCCCCCACCCCCCACACACACACCCCCCACCCCACCCCCCACCCCCCCCCCACCCCCCCACCCCCCCCCCACCCCCACCCCCCCCACCACACACCCCCCCCCCACCCCCCCCACCACCCCCCCACCCCCCCCCCACCCCCCCCCCACCCCCCCCCCACCCCCCCACCCCCCCCACCCCCCCCACCCCACCCCCCCCACCACACCCCCCCCCCACCCACCCCCCCCACCCCCACCCACCCCCACCCCCCCCACCCACACCCCACCCACCCCCCCACCCCCCCCCCACACCACCCCCCACCCACCACCCCCCACCCCCACCCCCCACCCCACCCACCCCCCCCCCACCCCCCCCCACCCCCACCACACCCCCACCCCCCCACCCCCCCCCCACCCCCCCCCCACCCCCCACCCCCCCCACACCCCCCCCCCACCCCACCCCCCACCCCCCACCCCCCCCCCACCCCCCCCACCCCCCCCACCCCCCCACCCCCCCACACCCCCCACCCCCCACCCCCCCCACCCACCCACCCCCACCCCCCCCCCACCCCCCCCCCACCCACCCCCCCCACCCCCCCCCCACCCCACCCCCCCCACCCCCCCCACCCCCCCACCCCACCCACCCCCCCCACCCCCCCCCCACCCCCCCCCCACCCCCCACCCACCCCCCCACCACACCCCCCCCACCCCCCACCCCCCACCCCACCCCCCCCCCACCACCCCACACCCACCCCCCCCCCAACCCCACCCCCACCCACCCCCACCCCCCCACCCCCCCCCCACCCCCCCCACCCACCACCCACCCCCCACCCACCCCCCACACCCCCCACCCCCCCCCCACCCCCCCACCCCCACCCCCCCCCCACCCCACCCCCCCCACCCCACCCCCCACCCCCCCCCCACCCACCCCCCCACCCCCCACCCCACCCCCCCCCACCCCACCCACACCCCCCCCACCCACCCCCCCCACCCCCACCCCCCACCCCCCCCACCCCCCACCCCCCACCCACCCCCACACCCCCCCCACCACCCCCACCCCCCCCACCCCCCCACCCCCCCCACCCCACCCACCCCCCCCCACCCCCCCCCCACCCCCACACCCCCCCCACCCCCCCCACCCACCCCCCCACCCCCCCCCCACCCACCCCCCCCACCCCCCCACCCCCCCCACCCCCCCACCCCCCCCACCCACCCCCACCACCCACCCCCCCCACCCACCCCCCACCACCCACCCCCCCACCCCACCCCCACCCCACCCCCCCCCCACCCACCCCCCACCCCCCACCACCCCCCCACCCCCACACCCCCCCCCCACCCCCACCACCCCCCACCCCCCCACCCCCACACCACCCCCCCACCCCCCCCCACCCCCCACCCCACCCACCCCCCCCCCACACCCCCCCCACCCCCACCCACCACCCCCACCCCCCCCACCCCCACCCCCCCCCACCACACCCCCCACCCCCCCCACCCCCCCCCACCCCCCCCACCCACCCCCCCACCACCCACCCCCCACCCACCCCACCCCCCCCCCACCCCCCCCACCCCCCCCACCCCACCCCCACACCCCCACCCCACCCCCCCACCCCCCCCCCACCCACCCCCCCACCCCCACCACCCCCCCCCCACCCCCACCCCCCCACCACCCCACCCCACCCCCCCCCCACCCCCCCAC
>JBAMIH010000278.1:0-35248 GCA_038501795.1 Pseudopleuronectes americanus
AGCTGAGAGGTACTTGTGGTTTATTTGGAGCCGCAGCTCGGGGGGGGCATCAGGTCAGTAATCATCGCTGCTGGTCACATGACCCACGAGGGCCCGGAGACGGGTTTGGAATGAGGAGAAGCCCGGTAAGCCTCGGCCGGCCCTGCTCGGCCTCACAGTCATACTGCACCAGGGTTTCTACCAGCTTTACTCAGGCTTAGCTGCCAGTGTTTAAATAATGCAAGGGCTGGAAAACTCTGAGATCTTAATCTTCATGTGCAAACAATTGAAGTCAATATGCAGACACCAGGTCAGTCAGAGCCCAGATCCACAGAGCATCTCCTGTTTTCTGTGAAAAGATCAATTACAAATTTAGATTGTTGTCCCTTTTTGATTTGACACACACAAATACTCAGTGAGGGGGTACCACACAGTGATTTACAGCTAGTACTGTTGCAGGTGGCAGGTGTAGGTGGGTGTGTCCTCCATCTCTCATGCTCCACCCCCCCCGCTCCTCCAGATATGGTTACTTCTGGTTTTTAATAAACAAAATGGCGCTGGGCACAGACCAGTGGAACGTGTGACATCACAGTGGGTCAACGCCTTTGGAATAAGTTAAACCAGTGAGTTCCATGTTTGGTTCTGTTTGTCCCAACAGGAAGAGTTTGTGTGTGAGCCCCCGATGATAACTCGCCACACACCTCCAAGATGTTTGTGATGGAGGGTCAGGAGGTCAGCCTGCGCTGCAAGTCCATCGGAGATCCAGAACCTTCCACGCACTGGGTCAGTCCGGACGGGAAGTTGATCGGAAACACGTCCAGAACCGTCTGCTACGAGAACGGCTCGCTGGACATCCTCAAGGCCTCGGTCAAGGTAGAGCTGTGGCTCCACTGGGGTCACGTGCACGCTCACAGTCGCATTCAAAACACAAGAATAAAAATGGATTCTTCTTGATTTCTAGGATTCTGGAAAGTTCACCTGCATCGCGTCGAACGCAGCCGGCGAGGCCACTGCTCCCGTGGAGCTGGTCGTGAATCCGTCTCCACACTTTGACCCCAAGCTGGACCCGGACCCGGGGCCGTCGGACATCCCCACCTCCATCAAGTCCAACGCCAGCGGAGGCCACGCCCGGTCGGACCAGCAGAGGGTCAGCGTGTCGGACCTGACCTCCGGCTCGGCGACCATCAGGTGGCCCCCGCAGAACCACATCCCAGGAGTCCGCATGTACCAGATCCAGTACAACAGCTCCACAGACGATCTGCTCATATACAGGTGAGAGAGGCGTGTGTGTGTGTGTGTGTGTGTGTGTGTGTGTGTGTGTGTGTGTGTGTGTGTGTGTCTGTGTCTGTGTGTGTCTGTCTGAGAAAAGGATGATGGGTAAACTTTGCACTTTTAACTTGTACATTGTGTGAGATATAAAAATCCGTTTGGTATCACATCCGTTTTTTTTCCATCATCCTGACAGCGTCGCCTCCCTGAAGCTAAATTAATTAATGAAAATATTCTTGATGTCATTTTATGATATATATTTGTATTTTTCACCTTTGGAAACATTGTGATCTAGAGTTTAAAGTGAAGTCGGACATCATGCAGCATTCGTGTGTGACGACAAACTGCAGAGACGATGGGTTTTCAGGGTTTCTCTGTGTTGTTATCCTGATGAGATTCACAAGCTCTTAATATAACGACCGTGTTAAACTTCAAAAATCCTCCTGGAAGAATCAGGATCCTCGACGGGGTTCAGGTTTCATACGAAGGGAAAGAAATGTTATTATAGAAGATGAAGGTTTAATCAGGTCACTACACTGTGCAAAAAATAACTGAGAGCTGGCAAATAACTGCAACCTGGGAAATAAAAGATGTAACAGCAGAAATATAAAAAATGTATGTGTGAAGCGTGACAGAATATTAAGATTAATGCAAAGCAATACTTTGGTACTATTTTAAAACAAAGACTGTGCAGAAAAATCATCTCAGGGAAAGAATCAATCATTTACCTCTAAGTGTGCAGTGAAAGATTCATGATGGATATTTCACAGAGTAACTTTTGCATTTCTCTAAACCTGATGCTCCACCGCCCGACCACTCGATTTGCACATGGTTATCCCACATGTGGGTTTCATGGCAGGTTTGAGGCCAGAGGCGCCGAGCGGCTGAGTGCAGACCCTGGATCAGCCCACGGCGTCGCTGCTCGGTCCCGTCAGCCACTCGGCCAGCTCTGTAACCTAGCAACGTCATCCAGGATGCATAATTGAGTGATATCACCGGGCGTCCGCGGCGCTGCCACATGACAGATCTGAAATGAGTCCAAGGCCTCAAATCTCATTTCAACCCAAAAGCAAAAGGACTTGAGTGCTCCTGCCACCGGTTGGAGAGGGCACTCAGTCAAGTGCAGAGGGTTAGAATGGATCGTTCCAGATTGAACCATCGGGGTTATTCAGCAGAATACTGAAACATGCAGCCTGACGTCCGTCTGTAAGGGAGCGTCTCTAATCAGGTCTTTGAAGAGGTCACAGATTGTAACGATGACTGAGGATCTGTTCTCATCTCACAGGTCGTCACTATTAGATGAAATAATATTTGTAACCTTCACACAGTAATTATCTGACCTGCCGACCTCTACACCACCTGCACTGCACAAGAGAAAAACTCCAACTGGAAAACATTTTAAAGTCTTAAATTGAACTCGTTGAACCTGAAGTCAAACAGAAAAGATTCTACTTCTTTAGAGGTAGACTGTGCGAGTGGATTAAATGAGAGTCTCCATGTTGGAACTATTCAGGTGTATTTCTGGGTATCTCCAGTTTCTCCAGTTTCTCCGGTTTCTTCTTCTTTCACCTCGGCTCTGCTGAGGCCGCCTGGAGGCTCCGAGCTGCAGCTACAGATCAACACTCTGATCCTCCGGCTCTCTCCTGCTCTCACAGCAGCTGTTGTTGTTCTCTGGAGCTCGGCCTTCACTCTGCTCACGTTCACCCAAACAGTTGTTGTTGATGTCAGAAAAAAGAAAACCTCCCAAGTCGTTCAGACGCGTCTGGATGAGAGGAAGCTGCAGCAAAACACAAGAAGCCACAGGGTTTGATATCTGATAACATCAGGCTCTGGAATGTAGAGCTGCTGGTAAACACTGTATTGATTCAGTCTATTGATTATTGATTGTTCAGAGGAGTAACGACCGTGTGAAGCTAGGATCACCTTCAGCCATCATGGGCCTGAGTCTCATCATCACCAGCTCGTGTTCTCTGGGGATTCCTCCCTCCTCTCACCTGTGTGGGGGGGGGGAACTTACACTTTGGACTTTAGTGCAAAACGTCCTGTAACTCGAGTGGAGCTCCCTGCAGAGTCCTCTGGTGTCGCTGCTCAGGTCCCAGGCTTCACTCCCACACTGCTCCGAGCTGCCAGTGGCATCACACTGACCTCTGACCTCTGGAGCACTTCACATCCATCCAAGTCTTCACCGTCACTTTCTGGCCCGTTGGTCACTGAGCAACACAAACCACTTTTTCTTCTCAGGTCTATTTGAAACAAGGCGTCACTTCATCGCGTCATTTGACCGAACCAGCTCATATAGCTTCACGCTGTGGAGAGCAGAAGCTGCTGAGCCAAAGGAAAAGTTTGTTTTTCTCTCGTAGATGTTTGTCTACGTCCTCGTGGTTCCAACGTTACATCGTCGGAGGTGAAGACTGCAGCTGCTTCCTCTTCTTCTTCTACTGTTTTTTTATTCTGTCTCTACTTCCTGTGATTGGTCCAAAATTCTGCTCTGAGGAACCTTTCACACCTGAAGCTCTGAACCAAACCAGGTGTGAACGAGTCTTGGTTCTCAGGAACATGTCGACATGATGTCTGTGTAAAGTAAACTGGTTAGGGTTTCAACAGTGGATGAAAAGGTGGATGAGTCCTGAGACTCTCCTGCAGCTGCTCTGGAGGATCCACTGACACAGAGCAGAGCAGCCGAGGGAGTCGACAGCTGCCAGGAGACATTTAGTTAAGGTTGTCATGTGGACTGCAAAGTAAGAAGTGCAGAATCAGCCAAAGTGTTGGAACCTGCTGAGACTCAAAGTTGACCAGCTCTGATCCACCTGCAGCTCCCTCTCTGTTCTGAACGTCAGCACAAAGAACCCAAACTGTGCTCGGCTGTTTTCTGACCTCTCTCTGTTCAGGGAGAGCAGAGCGAGCCGGCTGTGACTCAGCGACCTGCTTCACACTCACACGTGGGATCCGTCCAGTGGCGAGGAGCATGAAGGTCGAACCGAGCGGCGGCAGCAGGGACTCGCGTGGAGCTGGGAGGCGGCGGGAGGGTTTCCTCATTCGCTCTCCTGCTGCTGATCTTCCAGCTCGGAGTCGCTGGCTGCTCCTGATTGGCCGCTGCAGCCCGATCATAATGGCATGACCAATGGGGATGAGCAGTGTGAAGGTTCAGTCCAGTTCAGTGACCAGCATTGCAGTTATCGCTGCTGCACATGTTGCACAGTTCAGCTCAGGAAATTATGCATTGCAAATGAAATAGTCTCCTTCCAACCGGCACAGACTGAGATGAAGCTGAGCACATGCACAGGAGAGGTCTTTAAATATGGAATCGATAGCAGGGGAGCAACATGGACAACACACACACACTCATAACTTATATATTATATATGAAAATTGATTGACAAGGTGCAGTTCATTGTGAAGCCTGAAGGAGAGAGATGGATTCATGATGAGGGTCGGAGTGGACAGAGACGTGTGACGCTGCTGGTTTTTAATTCAAAGACTCCGAGGTTGTGTTTTAATCGTTTAAACGTTCTCTTCCTGATTGGTTCTCATCAGTCACATGACTCGGCTAGTTACTGACACTTCCTGTCAGTTACAGTTCCACCTCGTCCTCCCTGCTCCGACTCTTCACCATCACTGTTGATTTAGTGCTGAGTGTTAAATCTTCATCTCTCCTCCTCCTCCTCCTCCTCCTCCTCCTCCTCCCCCTCCTCCTCCTCCCCTCCTCCCCCTCCTCCTCCTCCTCCTCCTCCTCCTCCCCCTCCTCCTCCTCCTCCTCCTCCTCCTCCTCTTCCCTGCTTCCTTTTCGTCTCCAGTTCCTCTCAGTCTCAGGTTTTCAGTTCGACGTGCTGCACTCGCAGAAAACGTCCACGACCAAAGAGGAGAGAGAAAACAGATCGACATGTTCTCATCTCTCGCTCGCTCGCTGTGTGTCGGACTCTGGGTAGAAGAGAGGGAGGGGTGAGGAGGAGGGGAGGAGGAGGAGGAGGAGGAGGGGGAGGGGGGAGAGGAAAGGAAGTTGTATTTTTACAGTAATCCCTTTTCTCAAGTCTGCCCCAGGACAAGAATAACCTGACAACCCTTCACCTCTTTTTCTCTCTCTCTGTCTCTCTCTCTCTCTCTCTCTCTCTCTCTCTCCTCTCACTCTCTCTCTCTCTCTCTCTCTCCCTCTCTCCGGGTCCAGGGAGAGATCCACCTCTGTCAGCACCAGGAAATGAATCTATCGATTCTTCACTCTTCCCTCCCGCTCCTCTTTGTCTTCCTGACCGAGGATGTGTGTGTTTCTAATTACCATGTTGCTCCGAGGAGAGATTAAAGAAGAGAGGGAGGGAGAGAGATAAAACTAGAGAGACGGAGGGATGGAGCGATAGAGGGGATTCTCTGACTCAGCTGATACCAGAGATACAGTAGGTGGTGGAAGGAGGAAGGAGGACACAGGTCGGGGACCACATTCTGCTGAAACGAGGAGGTGTCAGGTTTCCTCTCTTTCCTCTCCCTCCTCTCATCCCTCCGTCCACTGCACCCATTTCTCCATCACTCTATCAGACCTTTAGAAAGTCACCGAAATGTCATCTTCCTTCCCTTTCTCTTTCCCTCTCTCCATCATATCACCTCTTCATACGCCCCCGCCCTCCTGTCCTTCCTCTCCTCCCTCTGCTCTCCCTCCATCGGCCAAATGTCACGTTGTCCCGCCGGGTCTCCAGTTAGAACACATCCCGTACAGGAGCTGACAGCCGGCCTCTCAGGCTGATCTGGAGTCAGGAGCTTATCTCTGCTGCTCAGACTCAGCTGCTCGGTGCTGCTGACAGCTCAGATCTCAGATCAGGGTTAAACTCAGACTTCAGGACTCATCAGAGAAGCAGTAACACAAACGATCATTCTCCTCTTGAACTTTAAACTCTTGGTTGTTTCTGCTCTTATTCAGGTTCTTAAATAATCAGTGTTATAACTGTAAAATGTTCACATGTGGAAAGTTCAGAGAACGTGCTGCTGTGTGTGTGTGTGTGGTGTGTGAGACGTCTGTCCCTCAGGACGTTGGTTCGTCCCACAACACAAACGTTCTGTTGTGACTCATGAATGAACAGAAGCAGTTTCTACAAAGGTCAAAGTCACTGTGTCTTCAGAAAACACAATTTCTGGCTTGTGAACACAACATCTCTCAGGAGAACACTGAGCAAATTACAATGGTTGTTATTTATTAGAATTGTCCTGTGGAATCTCAATGCAGTCGCCTTCAGGATTCAAAATTAATTGGGGGAAAAAATCTAATGAAACACAGTTCTGTAGATTCTACGGTTCTGATGTTGATTTATTCCAGATTTAATTGTTTGGTTTTGTTTCCCCCTCAAAAGATCTCCAGGGATCCAGCTCGTTGAATCCTGTTTGGATTCAGACTCAGGTGCTCGTGGCTCACATTCTCCTGCTGTTGGGTTATTGGATTATTTGTGCGCTTCTCCCTCAGCTTCACTTCTAATTGTGTAGCTCAGATTCTCTACTGTCAGTTACACACTGGGCTCTCTGATGCTGCAGGCTGTGGTAGGGGAGCCCCTTTATTCAAAAGCTATTCCTGGCATTCTCCCAGCATGCACCTGTGATCGTATCAGGTGGAAAACATGAGGAGAGTTCACAGGACGTAGTCACAGAAAGAGGATCTGTTTTGATATATAACACTATTCTAATTGAATACTGGGTCACGTCACTGTTTTCTCTTATATAAACATGTAGAGAACATGAAACTTCATGTGCTGCTGTTTAATAATGGAACATGAACTGAGTGGAAGCCCTGAGATGGTTTCATGCAGTGATGGATATGAGTCGTAACCCGGGCGACGGGCTGGATTTAGTGTCTTTGGACCCTGAGAGCTTCTGTTGGTCGGACTGGGATCCGAGCGCTGCATTATTCACAGGGAACAGACACAGGAGCCTCCGTTAAATCCTCTATGCTTTTCAATTCATAAGATTATGAGCTCTGCATTATTCAAAACCTGAACTGTTCACACTGACGTATTTAAACTGAAATTATCTCAGGTCATTCCTGATTTTCATTATGCAGGAGTCTCACTGGTCCTGTGCCCGAGGCAAGGTTACAGTGAAATATGATACAGGCCAAATAAAAAGCTTCACTTCAAACACTGGAGTTCAGTGTCAGAGCTTCTGGTTGCTCTGGATTCACATGAGGAACAAAAGCTAATACTTATTGTCTGTTTCTTTAAAAAACAGTGATTGTATATTAATATTGCATATCCTAAATATTTTGGTCTATGTATCAAATTAAAACCTGATCGGAAACATGAACACGAACACAAGAGGAGGCGGGGTTTATGGCACATTGTGCAGCCAGCCACCAGGGGGCGATAGAGACACAGTGGAGCCGGTCATGTAACAGACGTGGTCCTGCCTCCACAGGAAGTTATGTATGGAGGCCTGAGGCGGACACATGCAGTAACAACTGAGCTACGGGCAATAACTGTGCGGTGTGTGTGTGTGTGTGTGTGTGTGTGTGTGTGTGTGGTGTGTGTGTGTGTGTGTGTATCTGTGTGTGTGTATCGTGTGTGCTGTGTGTGTGTGTGTTTATACGGGAGAGCCTTAGGTGTTCCTTCAACCATCAGTCTGAGCCAAAACACTGCAACACTTACAGCCCAGAACACATGATAGGCCAACTACCTTTCTAACACACAAACAGACACACACACAGACACACACACACACACGGTCACACACTGGTTTGTGCGGCTGCTCGTTAGGATGTTGACTTTACATTAACTTCCATTCATTAAGTAGAAACCTCAGAAATGACATCGAGCCTCATTACATCTTTTGGTCAAAGACTCACGATCTCTGTCGGATAAATATACAGAAATAATAATATCATAAACTATGATCTGGAGGAAGAAGGATTTGACGTATTAAGTCACTGGTCATCAGCACATTCAAGGAAACACAATCAGTAACTGTGCAACACACATTTGTTTAAGTCTTTAATGTCAAAGAAAAAACAATCTGAGATCTCAGTTTAAAGTTTTAATTTGATGTTAAAAGGTATTTTTCGAGATAAAGGAAAAAATAACTTTTGTTAGGAAATAACCAGCAAGGAGGGAACACACACATTTCACACACACACACACACACACACACACACACACTCCCTGCCCACAGGGGTCAGGCTGGGCTTTATAATTCCATTTCTTGTCTCGTCACCTCCGCTCCGGTGGTGATAAATAGGAACTGCCCTGCACCGCCTGACACCTGAATAATATATAGCTGCTTCACACACACACACACACAGACACACACAGGGGACATACATCGACCCACACACAAACAGACACACACATGCGCAGAGAGAATATTGTGTCTCAGATTCAGTCTCTGACATTAATCATGTGGAATCAAGATGTTGTTGGACAGAGACTGAAACAAACCTCACATATTTCTATCGTCTTTCATCCACAGTGTTGTTCCTGTTCTTCCACTCTTTTATCTGATTCCCTCCCTTCTCTCCTCCTTCATCTCCTCTCACCTCTTCCTCATCACTGTCTGTTTTCCATTTCCACATACATCTCCATTTCCTTTTCCACCCTCGTCCTCGTGTTGCCGTCGTCTTTAATCTCACTCCACCTCGTATCCTTTGATTTTCATGTTGAACATTTTAAGTGCAACATCCTTCTCCGTTGCCACTTCTCTTTTGCTCTGTGGGAACGTGTTCGCTCTCCACTTCAATTTTGTACTTCAACTTCAATCTGTTCTTCTTTCCCTGGAATCCTGAGAAGGATCTTCACTGATCTTCTGTTTCTCTTCAGCGCGAACGAAGCAAAACTCGTTACAACCTGTGAAAGCCCTGGTTCAATGCAAATGAAGATAACTTTAGTTCTACTTCTCATACCTAAAATCAGAGTTATTATTAACGTATGGGTTCAGGAGCAGGGCCACGGGTCTGAGATGCAGCCAGGATCGAGACCTAATAAAGATAAAACATCAAAATGCTCGAGTTAGAGGAATAAAACCAGATATATAGAGGGAGGTCATTCAAGTGAGAAGGATATAAAGTTCCAGAGTCTTGTGTCAGAGGTTTGTTTACAGTCCAGAAGCTGCAGTGCCACGTTCCCTCTGTGATGAAGCAGCTGAACCAGAGCTCAGACTTCAGACCTGCAGCTTGAATCTTTAATATTCAGACGTCTGCATCAGAAGATCTTGAGCCGAGTGAAAACACTACAACAAGGATTTGGTTGATTCCCACTCTGACAAATACTGAGAACTTTCTGATAGTAGACAGAAAACTATTCAGCAGCACAGCAACAAGGTGAATAGTTTGGTAAAACACATAAAGTTTTCATGTTTGGAAACTTGATGTGTGTAGAGCCCTGATTGAGAGTGAGGATTCAGCTCCTGCTGTCGGGTTCAGTGCAGCAGCAGCCGTCTCCATCTGGAACACAGAGCAGTGAAGTGGATGTTTGCTGGTGAGAAACGTTGTGCTTCAGCTCTGTCTCAGTATTTACTGCATCGTTCACACTGGACTTGATTCTGCAGCGTTTACTCCTGTGGGTTCGTGTCTGAAGGAGAAAAGTGAGAGCGTCTCAGTGTTCTCTTCCTTCTGGGTTCAGCTCCACATCGAGCTGCTGTTAGAGAGCTCGGCTCCACAGACTGTTCATAAAGATGGATGTGCAGCCTGTACTGAAACCTGTATTCTCTCAAAGAACCAGTAGGGGGCGACTCCAGTGGTTGCAGTAGTGGATATTTAAGTCTCCGTCCCAGCGACGGCCAGTAGCTGGAGGTGTCCTGTGTTCAGGTTGTCTGTCCCACGTCCACACGTTGACCCGTCCACCTCTCTGCTCCACTCAGGATATCTGGAGGGAGTTTAGATTTGACTGGTCCCGGTGGACGGACTGAAGCTGCTCTGAGGGACAGACACACAGGACGCAGACACAGGACAGTGATAATAGTTGTTTGAATAAGACTCAGGAAGCAACGTGTGTTTCATTCCTTTAAAAACTGATCTGAGCAGAAACATAATGAAATGTCCTTTTCTCTTCCTCTTCTTTTCCAGGATGATCCCGGCCAACCACAAGTACTTCCTGCTGAGCGACCTGGCGTCCTCCAGAGACTACGAGCTGTGTGTCCTGGCCGTGTACGATGACGGCATCACGGCCCTGACGGGCACCAAGCTGGTGGGCTGCGTGTCCTTCTCCACGGAGACGGAGTACGGCCGCTGCCACTCTATACGAGACCAGGTTCGATTCCCAGCTGCAGTTTGATGTTAGTCTGAATCACAACTGTCAATCAAAAGGGACTGAAACTTAACCGTCTGCATGTTTGACATCTTCATCGCAGTTCCTTGGTGGCACCATGATCATCATCATCGGGGGGATCATCGTGGCCTCGGTCCTCGTCTTCATCTTCATCCTCCTGATGAAGTACAAGCTGCACAGTAACCACTACAAACAGAAGGCCGCCGCACGCCACGCCAACGTGTGCTCGCAGACCAACGGAGGAGGAGGAGGAGGCGGAGTCCTCGCTCTGCCCCCGTCCTCCTCCTCGGCGGGACAAGGTAACTGGTGGACACATGACTTTGTCTTCTCTCTGTTCTCTGCTCCTGATAATCTGACTCCACCTTGTTGTCTCTCAGGTGGAGGTTCACATAAAATCTCCCAGCCGTCGTCCTCGTCGGAAGGGATGGGAGGGGCTTCTCTTCGAGGGACAACTGTCGTGGACTTAAACCCCGCCCACGAAGACGACGCCGTCTCCCAATAACACGAGAAACTGTCCAACCCACCAATCGTTAAGCCCAATCCAATATTTCACCTCCCGCCCCCTTTTTTTAATTTGTTGCTGGTGCCTGGAGCCAAACTCCACTTTACACTGAGGAGCGGCTCCTGTCATTGGTGAGTATGTGCTGTCAGTCAAAGAGAGGGGGGGGCGGGAGGCGGGACAGAGAGAACGACTCATGTATAAATACTTTCCTGCTCAGGACTTTATAGATTATGGTAAATATCCAGAGACAAACGCTGCCATCTTGAGTCAGAGTCCGTGCAGCAGCGATCAGAAGGAGGAGCCACAGGATTGATGTCCCGCCCATCCAATCATTAGTCAATACCAGCTGTCAATCAACACGTTTCCCTCCATGCTCAGAGGAGGATCTAAACGTGATTGTCTCTGTTACTTCCTGTTGGCTCTTCCTGCTATTACCAACCAGTGTCTCCCTCCCTCCCTGTAGTCATTTGATTTGAGTGACTTGTTTTGTTTTGGACACTTCCTCTCTCTTTAGCTTTTCTCTTTATCCAGATTTCCTCTCACAATTTGTCTCTGAAATTAAAACACAGTTCTTATTGAGACGTATCTCTGGAAGTTCTGGAGGATTTTCTCCCCTTCACACACATTATGAGCTGCTGTCTTTGTTTTTGTCCGTCCTGTGTGATACTGTCTCTGTGTGACGGATGGAGTGAGACACTGTTCGAACATTTGAGAGAATTCCTTCTAATTTAGTTTGGTCAATCAGATGTTATTGGTTTGTCTCATCGATCTTAACGAGGCCAGACTCCTCTGTTCTTAACTCAACAAGAGTCGAAGCCTTTTCACCTTTTGAACGTGTCTTATCTTAAACAAGCTTCGGGAGAATCCTCATGAATTGGCCGCAAATCTTCTATTTCTTTTATTGTCTTCTCTCACTCTCATTATCTCTCCCTTGCTCCTCTCTCCCTCTCCACCTCCTTTATTCTCCTGTTTCTCCTCTTCATCACATGGTTCCTCTTCCTCCCTGTAATAACACACCTCCCATCTAAAAACACTGAAGTTGTCACGCTGTGTGCTCACACACTCCATTCACATGCACCAGCTCGCTTTTTCTCTCATGGAAGCAATCTCAGTGGCCCCCGTTGGCCCATAGGCCATTTATTGTGGGTTTGATATCTGCACACACACACACACACACACACAGAGACACACACCACACACAGACACACACACACAGCAGCAATCTCGCTGCACCTGCTTCCTCTCCGACCCAAATGAAGTGAGCTGGTGTTTGCTGGTCAGTCTGACTCACTGCTCCCTGAAAGGCTTCTCCCTCTAGACAAACACACAAACAGCCACGGCAACACAAAATGCATCGTTTATGCATTACAGTTTTTCACAATTGTTAACACACGTTTTTCAAAACAATAACGGCTTTCTCAAAACTGCACACACACATTGAGTACACACAAAATGCTAAACCTGACACTCCCTTTGCAAGATGACTCTTTGCCTTCAAATCTCTTAACTGTTCACAAAATGGAACTCGTTTTCATTTGGTACACACAACCATATTTTCAAATGACACACACATAACATTCATTGAGTACACACAACTAAGCATTTGCTTGCACACTACCAAGCAAACACAATCCTCGAAATGGAACACACCATATGAATGACAGTGACTCTGGAGAATGAGACTTGTCCTTTTGTAAAATGTCTCAGTGTAGGCCTACTGTTTTCATAGACAAACATAAAACAACACAAATATGCAGCAAAAAAAAGCTTTATTTCGGTTCACACAGAGAACAGTACTGTAAACCAGCCTGCTCATTATTTTAATTTTTTAAGGCAAAACGATGCAACACTTGAAAACGATGTGCTCGGGCCGCTCAGTGCATGATGCCCACTGCTCTGTGTGTCCTCCTGTGTTCACCAGATGGGTCAAAGGCAGAGAACAACCCCTTGCATGTCGTAAAAATACACAAAATTCTACAAATTCAACAATTTCAACATTTTGTTTAATAAACTTAGTCATTAGTAACACTGTGAACCTGAGTAAGCAGCTTTCATATCACTTAACCTTACTCCATCCACTGCATTGAGTCAGAAAAACCATTGAATAATTACATATTAATTAGTTTTTTCACTGGGATTCTAAAACGTGATGGCATCACAACGTGAAGCCAACGCGTCTCGACCGCCCCCTGGTGGCTGGCTGCAGTATAGGTTATTAACATATGGACCAAACTAAAGATCAGAGTAGACGTTAAATACATGTAATACATTTTTTTATGTAAGTTGGTGGTCATTTTTCTGAAGAGTTCCTGCTACACACACTCTGACTCCTAACGACGTCTCCTTTGCAACATGTCAGCGTTGGTATCAGGGACGTTTGGCTCCTCCGGAGGCACCAGGGCCTCATTCACTGAGCTGTTCTTATCCGAGCCTGGCACCGAGCAGCGGGATGACACGGTGACTAAACCGTTAGCGTCTGACACGGAGCTCCCTGTGAGGCGCTGCACGGAGCCACAGTGACACCTGGTGGCCACGACAGGCTGCACAGGCTTTTATTCTTTTACCCTTCATGCATCCAGAGAAGGCAGAAGGACGCCGTCATTCACATTCATGAATTCACACTCATGCATTCACTCAGCAAAACCCCAGTGTCCTCCAGGAGGATGCAGGAAATGATAAACAAAAAGACTACTGTCTGCAGAAGTAATAATTTCCCAGGGTTCATAAGGGGGAGAGGAAGTTCTCATCTGAAGGCAAAAGCAAAAATATGTTTTTCTCTGAACAGAAAATCACTTTATTTATCTTTCAACAACAATCTTTTTCACAGCAAGATAAAAAAAAACATAGAATAGAAAACTATTGCCCAGTGTCTCCACATCACTTATAGGAATTTGAGAAAGACTTAAAAAGAAGAGCACATTAAACATCCCATGGACAGATCACCTGACCTGGACCTCTCAGCTGTCAATCAGGACGTTCCACAAATTAAAACCTAACTGATCAGAAACACTTGAACCAACAGTTATTTAATCTTTATCTTATCTGTTCACAGATTGTAAACATCGCACCTCCATCTTAATCACATGGAACAGTGACACAGAGCCTAGAGGAAGTTCTAACGTCCGTTACCTTTAAACGTAACGTAGGCTGAGTCTGCTCAATAAATGATCTTCAACAGAAAACAGGTTTTTCAACATAATATTCAGCGTCACTTTGCTTCATAAACATTTTGTTCTCATCTGAAACAGAGCAGGATGTTGGTGGACAGGAAGTAGAGAGACAGACAAAGAAGGACAGACGGAGGGATTGTGGGTTTACGGTTGGCGAAGGAGAAAAACATCCGAGAAAGACAAAGACAAGAGAGGGAGGGAGAGAGAGACAGAAGGGAGGATTATGGACTTATATTTAGTTAGTGAGGAAGAAAAACCAACTGAGAGAGAGAGAGCCAAACAAACAGAGAGAGAAGTACAGATGAGTCACTGAGACACAGACACGGTTATTGACAAGAAAAGAAGGAGGGATAAAGAGATGGAGAGAAATGACATGTCAGGGATGGAGAGATGGAGGAAGAGAGAAAGAACTGCAAATAGAAAACTGAAGGCCAGATCCACAGCTGAGGCAGAATGATCAGAAAAAGATTATTATCCCTGATTCGTCTTTTTATCTTTGTTGCTCCAGATCGATCACGTATTTCAAAATAAAAGGAGCAAGCGTAATGATAAATGTTATTATATTGTATATTATATATACACTCGGCTCCAGGCCTCCGGACACAGGATCTGAGCTCTGACTCCGTCCATCTGTGTATGTTTCAGATTTACTTACATTCAGCTTCACAACACTGGAGGGAGAAGAGGCGGGAGAGGTGAGGGGTCACACACACACACACACACACAGAGACACACAGACACAAACACACAAACACACTCTGGCTGCTCCGTCAGAGGAGCTCCAGCAGAACATCTCAGCAAACCTGCAGGGAAAGG
Source organism: Pseudopleuronectes americanus (assembly GCA_038501795.1). Lineage (NCBI taxonomy): Eukaryota > Metazoa > Chordata > Actinopteri > Pleuronectiformes > Pleuronectidae > Pseudopleuronectes > Pseudopleuronectes americanus. The sequence continues at coordinate 14,961 of JBAMIH010000278.1, forward strand.
GGGAGGGATGGAAAACAGAGGATGAGAGAGTGAAGGAGAGAGAGAGAGAGAGAGAGAGGAGAGAGAGAGCAGCCATTAGCTGGAGTCAGTCTGTCTCTTTATGTTCTGTAAATATCTTCCTGCCTCAGTAAACGACATCATTCGTCTTTATTGGACCATTATATAATGACCTGATCCCCACAGGATGCAGATTGGTGTTGCTCCCTTATGTAAGCGCTCTCTCTCTCTGTCTCTCTGTCTCTCTCTCTCTCTCTCTCTCTCTCTCTCTCTCTCTCTCTCTCTCTCTCTCTCCATCATTATGTAAGCTTTCTTTCTTTCTGTTTTCTCTCATTTATTGCTCTCTCCTCATACTTCTCTCTCTTGTCTGTTTCCTCTTTATTCCCCTCACCTTATTTATTCTCCTCCTCCCTCGCTTCCTCCCTGATTTACAACCATACTTACTTTTTACTGCACTTCACTGATTTTACTGTCAAAGCTGATGAGTTTATAAAGTTCTTCTCACGTGTTCATGGATCAGTTCAAATGATGAATTGCAAATTTATCATTAAATTAAATAACTTTAACTTCTCAAACTTTGACTATATTTTATACAGAGTTTAGAACTTTTATTTATAATGTTATTAATCTTTTTCGTGTGCTCTGTGGTTAATTCAAACAAAGCATCACTTCCCCTTCTGCATGTAAAATAATCACCATGAGCCCATAAACCAAACAGTATTCAGACCTAATGCATCTTTAACTACAGTTTTTCTATGGAAATTAACAGTGAAACAAATATTCTGTCTCTGGTTCCTTCAGGTTCCTTCAGGTTCCTTCAGGTTCCCCGGTGGGCGGCACCGTCACATCCGCCTCCTGAGCTCCACTGATCAGATTCAACCTCGGACACGTTCTTCCCTCTGAGGCCAGAACCTCGGTTCACACCCAGACGGGATGTGACAGGAACCTCCTGGAGCAGCCGGAGAGGATCCACAGCCGACCTGGTGGATCCAGGGCAGACTCTGGGATTTGAACCCTGCTCGTGTTTGGGGCGTTTCTGGGTCTTGGAACGTTGGATCAGAGGAATGTGAGCGAACACGATCTGGAATCTCTTCTTCTTTTCTGAAGGAGGAGTCACGTGACCTCGCGGTGGTGACGGGGCGGATTGAGTCACCACGTCTGAATCTGCACGGACACTAAATGCTTCACGAGGAATTTACTGAACGGATCACTATGGATTTGGGAAACACATTTCATGAGACCTTTCCAGACGGTTGGGGGCACCGCTCTTCTCTTTCCAACAGCACACAGTCATAAGCCAAAGGATTACTGCAGTATTTTGACAGCATTATTGCAATATCGGGAGAATACAAAGACTTTAAAATATACAACAGACTTTCAAAAGCACAGCCCTGGAGTATCTCTGCGCCGGAAAGAGAAAACACATGTTGGGCCTTGGATGAAGATACGAGCACAATGTCCACGTCTTGTCTCAAAGCATCAATAATAACAAACTAAACGTGAACCTCTCTGGCACTTCAATGGTATGTTTTCATTTCATCTCCCCCCCCACCCCCACCCCCTCTTCCCACTTTCTCTCTCTTTCTCTCATTTCCTGAACAACTGAATTGTATACTCTCCACTATTACCAGTCTAACTCTTATGGCTGCGGATGACCTAGATAATGTTGAAATGATGCGTGTGTGTGCGTTCATGGTGGAATGGTTCTCTCTATGTTGGAGTATTACAAAACGTTGGTGTCCCGAGGACGGAGCCTTGAGGAACACCGGCGAGGATTTATTCAAACTTAAAGCAGCACACAGGTCCGACCCTGCGTTTGTGAAGATGGTGAATTCTGATGTTCTGACACTGGGAAGCGGCCGCATGTGTACTGGTAAACTGTGTAGGTAAACTGGTGAACTGGTGAACTGGTGAACTGGTGAACTGGACTGTACGTGTTGCTACGTCTAAACGCTGGCACTCCAAATTGTTAAATGTATTAAGCGGTTGTAAAAGATGGCCAGCTGAACTCGGGCTGTCCCGTCCACTTGCCCCTTTGCTGTTTGACAGTGTCTGTGTTTGTATGTGACACACACCTTACAGTCCTCGATGGTTTGATACCCACGATTTACTTTGAATATAACGAAACAAATGACCAGAACAAGGAGAAAACACATCACGTGAAATGGGGATTTTATGCTTTCATAGATACAATTATGTGGATTTATAATGAAATAAAAAGGTATTTTTCTTGGAGAAGTTGTTTTTCATATTTCAACCGAGCTGTGCTACTTCTCTTTTTACAGAAACTTCCTCGCTCACATGTGACTCGTGAAAACCTCCCTTCACAGCAGCATCTGTTCAATGGGTTCAAGCCACTGATGGAAAAGATCAAGCTCTTTTCCTGCCTGAATATAAAGAGTGATATTTATTTTCTTCATTTCCGATACCTGGTTTGTATCTTGACATCTTGCCGACGGTTCATTTGCACGTCTGCATTACAGCGACTAAGTGGTTGTAGCTGTCAGATTTAAACACGGCAGCTGATCTGTCTTTCCTGGTTAAACAGAGATAAAGACGCCTGAACTGCTGCTTCCATTTCCCAGAAGAGACGTTTTAATGAAGACAGGCAGCGCTGCCCCAGCCTGTCACCAGGAGAAACGATTATCCTCCACTTCGCCACATGCGTTGTTGACGTCTTTCTGTTCCTGGGAAACGATGTCGTCCGTCAGTGAAGCTTTCAGTGTTTTTAATCAGCACCTTCACCTGATTTTACTGTTTACACCTGAGCTCACGACCTCTGCTCAGCAAACAACACACGTTTACCTCTGTTTGTCGTAGATGGAGGTCGAGTCTTTCAGCTTCTTCAAGTTTCACGAACATCGAGTTTAACAGTTTAGATTTAACCTCAGCGCCGTCGTCTTGACCTATGACCTCTGCTCCTGACCTGGTTAAAGCCAGTAACACCAGTAACAGTGTGGTGGTCCTGATGGGAGTTGTGTTATTTGGCTGCAGCTTCTTCTTCATGTAGAGAAATGGACTGAGATTCCTTGTCTTCTTAATATAAATAGAACTGTTTGTATGTCTCGTCCATCAGGCACAGGTTCAGTCTGCTGAGGTCACTCTGACCTTTGACCCCTGGAATCTAATCAGTTCATCTAAATTAATATCATGTTCAAAACATGTAATGTTATAGAGAAATAAAACCACCAAATTCTACTCTTGGAACGTTTGTAACACGTTTGAAGAAGTTTCCTCCAGATGTAGAAGAATCCGTCTGATCGACATGAAGACATGAAGCAGAGAATCTGAATCCTGAATCATAACTCCACCTCATTAATACACAGACTAAAGTTTACTGATTAACTAGTCTTAGGAACGTTAACGAGTCAAACGAGGACTTGTTCCTGTTTTCAGGACAAAGTCAGACTTTTATTTATCAGCCGCTTGTTTCCAACGTGAACACAACGTGAACACAACGTGAACACAACATGGACACGTGTTACTCATCAGCTGCTTGTGTGACCTGATGAGTCTCAGTCCAGAGCTCCGTCTCTTTCAGCTCCAGGTTTGGTCTCCACCTCCTGAGACAAACATCCGACTCTTCTGCATTGTTAGAAACTGTGGCTTCATTATTTCTGTGCTTCAGGCTTGAACCCGACTCCTCCTCTTTCTGTTCTCAGCTGCTTCTGAGTCAGATCAGCTGCAGGTTGGAAACACAGAGTGAACCTGAGTCTCCTCAGTGAAGCTGATCCTGAGTCAGTGAGGAGCACTGCTGTGTCCTCTAGTGACTGTTCCTGGCCACTAGGTGGAGCCACTCCCACACACACACACACACTCGTGCTCATGCGCAGTGACGCAGCTTCCTGTTGATGACATCAGCTGCAACTGGGACAGAAACTTCTGAACTGGTTTCTTCAGACTGAACTGGGTCACACCTCCTGAGGTTTAAAGGAAGTTTAATAAGATAAGAGAAGTAATTAAAGGTGCAGTTGTATGATTTCTGTTATTTTACTGATTATGTCTCATCATAGAATTATATAATATGAGTTAATTAAGAGAAATGTCACAATTTACGAAAATTAAGAAAAACTACCTCATTAACTGGAAGAAACCTTTAATAATAATTTGTATTATAATTATAATAATAGATTCTGCAGCTGCACCTTAATGTGCCTGTAAGACAATGTATATGGGAAAGCAAACCCCGATGAAACAACTGTCTATAAGTTATATATAAATATATAAAGGGCCCTTTAAGTCAACACTTCCCGTTTCATCTTGACAAAACTGCTCAAAATTCAGAAAGTACTCTCAACAGATTTGTGTTTTTATTTGATAAAACCTTTATTGTCAGGGTCTGTTTGTAGGAAACCTCCTCGTGTGACAGTTCGGCTGAGAGACGTTTTGATGAGGGGAAGAGGTCGGACAGTTTCCTGCAGGAAGTGGCTCCATCATATTCTACATTAAATCTACGTTACAAAATTCAAAGATTCTTGTTTCCACCTCGTTCATTGGTCCAACGTCCTGCAGCAGGGTTTAAACCACACCTGCTTTACAAGTCTGTTGAATAGCTGTTAATAGTAATAATGTTTCCAGAGGTTCATCCTCCTTCCATTTGATGCATAATAGAAGTTTTCTGCTCTGAAAAATATGTTCTTTTAAATCATCTCTGAAGTTCCCTGATCGCTCATCAACCAAAACTCGTTTCTACTAAACGTCATCGTTAGATCAGGAACTCTGAACCAACGATTTGTTATCTGTTAAATTAAATGTTTTATTTGTGTCGGAGACAGAGAGCAGCGTCTCAACGAGCAGGAAGAACACACACTGCATCAGAGTGAAGTGTAAACTGTCCCATGAAAGACTCGATTCATCCGTCGCTCGAGCAGAAGATGGTCGATTCATCTCCGTTCATCTCGGTTTAATTTCGTCCTTTTTGAAGTGAATTTCCTGCGTTAATTTAACAGTAGAAATGGTCCGTGTGGGCTCCTGTAGCCGCTTCTCTCCCTGGAGTCAAACTTCAGCTTTAAACTTATTGAACCAGTGATGAGCCCGAAGTCTGCGCCCTGATTGGCCAGAATCGTTGACAGAAGCTTCGGGCTGCAGACGTGTTGAATCAGAGCTTCGTGAAGATCTAAACCCTGAAGTCACTGCTCAGTGCACAATGACACTGGGCCCATATGCATGTTGGTCTTTAAATGGTTTGCTCATCGTAGCCTGTGGAGTGAATTAATGAATTCACCAGTAAATCAGACACGTTCAGTAAATAACCGGATTCACCGGAAACACAAAGTAAAGACTTCATTTCAACAAACAATAATAATAGTGACCTTGATGAGGATGTTTCATATTACACCCATCATGTGATATAAGTTGCGTCTCCACGTTTCAGCACCAGCCCGTCCACCACTTGGGGTTCAGCAGCTGCTCATCACAACCAGCAGCAACACAAAGGAACAATGTTCAGCACTTGGCTCGGTTGCTCCCCCTGTCGGCTCCTGAAAGCGTCACAGTTTGTTCCTCCCCTGGTTTCAGAAGCGAGGAGGGGGATCAAGATGCTGCCCCTGAAGTCCGCTGCTGCCTTTGTCCCTCAGCATCGTGAGCGCTGTGTTGGAGAAATCCCTCAGGACGTCCACCGTCTCCCTCTGCAGCAGCAGAGACTCCTGCACAAACTCCTGCTGGCTCTCCACCAGCAGCTGGACGGACTGAGCCAGCATCTCCAGAGACTGAGACATGGAGGTGAGGAGCATCCTGCTGGCCCGCTGCTGCTGCAGGCTCTGAGTGGCCATCTGGCCCACGTTGTCCTGGGAGCGGCCCGAGGACGCTCCAGCCGGCAGAGGGTCACACGGGTTTGAACCTGAGGTGCGGTGGACAGAGGAGGAAGGAGCAGCGGAGGAGGAGGAGACTGCAGCAGAGGGAGCGGGAGGAGGAGCAGCAGGTGGTAGGATGGAGGATGAGGAGGATGCAAGGTCAGAGGTAGAGTCATTGGTGGAGGAAGCAGGGGGGGGCCTAGGGAGGGAGGAGGCAGTCCTGTTGGAGCTTGTAGGCGACTGCGACAAAGGAGGTGCAGCGGCGGCCTTGGAATCAGCTGCTGAAGGGAAACCGGAGGAGGTGGAGGCTGCGGAGGAAGAGGGTCCCGGCATCGGTCTGGAGTAGTTGTGGTTCTGGATGTGGTTCTGGCTGTTTCGGGAGTAGGTGTGGACGGGCTTGACCCGCAGCAGGGCGTTGTCAGGGAGGGGGTCCAGAGAGGCGGAGGAGGAGGGCGCGGGAAGGGAGGCGGGAGCCGAGGAGAACAGGGAGTCCTCGTTTTCATCAAAGTCCATGGTTCGTTCTGGGAGACGACAAAGACACACAACATTTTAGTTTCACAGCTTCAGAAGAACAAACTCAGAGAAACGACTGATGAACTCTGCTTGAGATTTAATGTCACTTTTCATACAAACACTGTCGTAAACATCGTACACAGGAAATGAGGAAACACAGAAAGTAACACAGGTAAACAAAGAGATATCAAATAATAAAGTGCTTGAAGAGGAGCAGGTGAAACCAGAGTGAAGCAGTCGGGTTTAAACGTCTGTTTCTGTCTCCACACATTTCTCTTCCAGACTCACATTAGCTCACAGTGACCAGATAGATCACTACTCAGTTCAAAAAGAAATTCCTCTAAGATTTGAGATGAAATGTTCAAGAGCAACAGTGACCTTGAACTTTGACCTAAATAATGTAATTAATATATAAAACAAATAATATTTATGTGTCCTCAAACACAACCTCATTTCACCCGCCTCTTAAGAGGTTAAAAGTCTGACTAAAAGGTGGGACTTGGTTCACCTGAGGGTTCATGGTGTGAACGCTGATCTGATAAACAGGAAGAACCAGGACCTTTAAGATATTCAAAGATCTTATCAAAGAAATCTGAAACATTCTGAGTCTCCGTCTGTTTTAGAGGCTGCGAAGTTTAGGTTTGAGTTTTCAAAGTTCTGAGGTTTCAGGAGTGAGATGTTCTTCGTGCTTTGCTCTCACCTCCATCGTCTCCCAGCTCCAGGTCAAAGTCTGAGGAGGAATGGAAGGGATCTGTGGGACAGAAAGAACATGACATCACATCCGACTCACAGATAGAAAGTTGCTGTGGATGATAAACACAGAACCACGACGTTTCCTCCGCTTACCTCCAGGCTCCTTCTCCGGTGAGGACAGAGGAGACATGTCGTAGGAGGCTCCTCCAGGTAACGAGTGGGAGCTGTCCGTCAAACCGAGGTAGGAGTAGTTGGACGTCAGACCTTTCGGGTAAAGCTTTGACAACTCCTCGTCATCGTCCGGCTCCTGGTCACTGTCACCGTCTGAGAACAGTGTGTGATTAAAGGTTTGATTGAAGACAAACGAGGACACGTATGTCAGTCGATGTTCCTCCAGTGTTTACGTTTGTATTTTTACTTCCTGTGTTGTCATTTCCTGAAGAATCTTCAAACGTGTCATGTCTCTAAAATCTGTACGAGCTCAGCTAAAAGCTTCTGTGAATTAATAAACAATAATAAACGATTACAGAACAGAAAATGTGTTAATGTAAAATTTTAATAAGTACAAAAATCTTGTAGATCAATGTTATTACGTCTCAAGACTTCAACACGATGAGGTCGACGACAGAGGCCTCGACTTCCTGCTGCCAAAACAATTCATGTTCTAAATATTGTGTTTTATGTTTCAGATTTTAACAGGCTCATGTGAAAGCCCCGCCAGCAGGGGGGGATGTTCTCTCTGCTTCCACTCACCCCCACTAGGACTCATCAGCAGGATCTTGTGCACCATCTTCTCCACGGGGCCCAGGTTCTTCTTCCTCAGGTTGCTGCCGTTCGGGCCCCTGAGCGTGGCGATACGTCGCTTCCCGTCACATTTCAGGTCCGCCCACTTCTTCATGATCTGACGCACCTGTGGGGAGAAGCACCACTTTAACCAGTACGACATCATGGTCGTATGGATCACAGCTGGAGAGATACAACCTAGACCAGCATGAAAAGGTCCTTAGAAAGCAGTGTGTGCTCATTAAAGACACAGAGCATGGATTCAGTGAAGAACAACAGGGTGCAAAGCTCATTATACTTTGAAATCATTTATAATTTATCTCTTTTATTGCAGCTGATAACAGAGAAACACTATTAAATCGTATTAGACACAGTTGTTCTTCTAATAACTGAACTAAACGATGGCAGAAACAAACCTCTCGGTGATTCTCTCCCAGGCCGTTGATCTGAGTCGTGATCTCAAACCACGTCTGCTTCTTGGTCTCAGCTGACACGCCCTGGTTGAACTTCCCTACAGACGAGAAGAGGCAGAGAACGTGTGTGATTAACGTTTCTCTTCAGTGGCTGTTCCAAGCAGAGAGTGTAAATATACAAGCACGTGATGCTCGTCTGTTTGAAGAGAAGATGGTGTCAGAACATCTCCGGCTGTAACAGGTTCCTTCTACTCACGGAGGATGATGTATCTGTTCCTCTTCACGGCCTCCAGCAGCACTCGGACCTCGTTGAAGGAGAACCTCGGTTTGGATCTCAACCCTCCTTTAGCTCCTCCCACCTTATACTCCTCATCTTCCTCACGCCATGAGTTCGACATGGCTCCACCTCCCCCTCGTCTGCTCCTCTAAATCTTCTTCTGAGGTTCCTGCTGGTACGTCTCTGGTCCCGAGTCCGGTTTCCTCGCCCTGAAGGAGCTCCTGGTCCGGATCTGGACGGAAGAGCGTCTGCAAACCACGGGAAGAAGAAGAGCACGAATGAGAGGAAAGTCAAAGAGGAAGACTCACAACAACACGTGTGTAAACCAGCCGATCCTGAGCCTCGGTAGCTCTGGTGATAACGTTGTCTCCTCTCTTGAAACAGATGGGAACATAAAACAGTGGCATGAACCTGAAGAGGAAACGTTGGAGACATTCTTCTTCTCTAATCTCTAATTCTGTTTTAACGACTCAGAACTACAAAGCTGTGGAATGTGTTTTATTTCAGTCTGTGTGTGTAATAAATATGTGTTTGTTGATGAGACACAAACCTGTTTCTATGTTTATCTGTAAAAGAACAGAGTCATATAGATACTGTTTTTCAATAAATGATGGATTAGAACTTCATTTACTTGAACCCGTTGGTCACTGGGGACTTTATAAAACATATAAGATATGAGATACAGAGACATGTTTTCATTCCAGTCTGAAGCAGCTTTAGTCTCATAATCAAATCTACAGTTTTCAGAGACTAAGAACTTCTTGTTCTCTACACTGCCCCCAGCTGGTTGCATGTAACATGAAGAGGAGGATGCCTCGAAGAGGAAGAACAACGAACAGGGAGCTTGATGATCTGCTGTGATATGTTCTCCATCTTTGTCTTATCACAGAAGTATCTCCCATGAATCCACGTTTCACAGTGAAGAGTTTATTAAAACATCTTAATTACCTTTAAAAAAAAACTGTTTATTATTTCACATAAATCATAGTAATTTCTGTGATTATTTTGTTTGTCGATGAATTTAATTTCTATCAATCAAGTCAAACTGTATCAGATAATTGTAAACTTATTAACAGACAAGAACAACTTCTCTATTATATATTGTAACATGCCACTTTATATTATATCATAAAACACAGTTAATTTATATCTATATATGCACATAAATAGTTAACAATAGAAAACTGCTTCAGATGTTTTATTTTACTTTCGTCTGTCACGTGTTCTCCTGTTTGCCTCATTCTGAATTTAAGTGGATCAATAAAGTTTATAAAATAAATCTAATACACGCTGCTGCGTCTCTTCCGGTCACGTGGTCGGTGACAGCCAATCAGCTGGCAGCTCTCCGGTGCCTTTGTGGTGCTCGTGCATGAGGAGCTGCACCGTCTCCGCCATCTCGGTTTGCTGCGCGCGCCTGAGCCGCTGCAACGTGAAACCGGAAAAACGCGACGATCTACGGTCGGTAACGATGCGCGAAGGAACCGGGGACGAGGAGGCGACGCGTCCCTCCGCCGCGACAAGTAGATCCGCGGGACCCCGGGGCTCGACGGCCGGAGGAGGAACCGTCCGCTGCCTCCGCCGCTGCGCTCGTTTCTACGCATTGTAGCTTAACGTGCGTTTCTACGCATTGTAGCTCTACGTGCTGTTTAACGCCAAACCGCGCACGCTCCGGTGTTCGCTGCAAGGAGGTGAACGTAGGAAATAGTTACCAGGAAAATGGCGCTGCTCGCTCCCTCCTTCCTCGGCGCGTCTCCCGAAACTTCGGACTGACGAGAGCAGCCGAACTGCGCAGACTCACTGCGCAGACTCCGCTGCGCCGCGTTCTGTTCTCCTGCCTCGAACGCGCAAACGTTTTCCTGCGGCTGCGCGCCCCCATGCTGCCCTTCTCCCAGCATGCACCGCGCGCTCCCGTTCCCCAACGCACCCTCCAGTCAATCAATTAATGATGTGATTGATTAATGATCAGGATCAAAGGACCTGCTCGTGAGGCTGATGGTCACCAAGACAACCAGCATCGCACACCAGTGACGTCATTACTCATCTTTACAGTCCCATGACAACAAACACACATGTCCATTGAGAAGCAGGGAGGTCAAAGGTCAACACAGGTCATCAGCTTCTCATTGGGAGATAATTATTAACGACTCAATTAAACATAAACCACAGCATCTGGATTAATGACACGTGATCAGGACAGATGTGTCCGTCCAACGATCTGTAGCTTATTGATCTGGATCGGGCCTCGAAGTCATGTGTCTTTCAATCAGCTGATACTTACAATATAAAAATACTTTTATCTATCTCTATCTATCTATCCATCTATCCATCTATCTATCTATCTATCTATCTATCCATCTATCCATCTATCCATCTATCTATCTATCTATCTATCTATCCATCTATCCATCTATCCATCTATCCATCTATCTATCTATCTATCTATCTATCTATCCATCTATCCATCTATTAATCTGACCGTGTTCTCAGAACGTGATGTACCTCAAAGGTCATCGTTAAACACAGATGCTCAATAACCACATGTGAATTTCCATGAAGTGAGATTTTTTAAATAAGTGCTCGTCACTTTTCCTCCATCTTCTGTCGCCGCGGAGCAGAAAAGAAGATGGAGAGGCCTGGTGGAGCAGGTCCCGTGTTTGTCCGCTTGGTGTCACCAGAGAGCTTCATCTGGGGACAAATACGTGATTCCTGCTTCTTGACAGTACCCGGCTGGGCCTGCAGGGGGCGCCATCACGCACGTGTTTCAGCCCCAATGGAAAGGGGGAGTGGGGGGGGACTGTGATGTTTACACTGGGAGATAAAGTGATGTCTCTTATTTATGAAATCTTTAGATATATTCTACAGATTCATTCTCATTGTACCCGAAACATGAGAAATGCCAGTGATGGGTTTCAGACTCACGGCCCCGGGGCCACTGACCCGCTCGTGTTCGCTGTGATGTTCAGACAAATCATTAAACTGGTTCTGCTGGTGATGGCGTCGCTGCAGTGACCCAGTGTCCCCACAGGGAGCGTCCTCATGGCGTCCTCGTGGCGTCCTCATGGCGTCCTCGTGGCGTCCTCATGGCGTCCTCGTGGCGTCCTCATGGCGTCCTCGTGGCGTCCTCAGTGGCGTCCTCATGGCGTCCTCATGGCGTCCTCATGGCGTCCTCCGCTCCGACTCTGACCACGAGTCCAGACATTCACTGCTCGCTCGTTAAAAAAACGACTCAAGTAAAAGTATCAAACTACTGATTCAACTTCTTTACTCCAGTAAAAGTTCAGGCTCGGAAATGTACTCAAAGTATAAAAGTAAAAAGTTTCTCTATCGACTGAGTCCGTGCTCAGACTCAAGTTACATTAGTTCAATGATAATTACACTTAAACCACATAAAAAACAATCAATAGACCAGGAGGATCAACTGTGTGTTGGCTGAAGTTCTCTCTAGTCCAGAGAAGAAGCCTCCTCTTGTTTCTCCTCATCATGGACACCTGATCCTCTTCTCTCCTGGAGTCTGTGGTGATGTCGGGAAGGCGACGCTCGATGATGCAGAATAAAAAGAGATGGATAATTTCCTTCAAATGCATCAAAGTTATGAGCCTGTTTTGCAAATGTGAGGAGGAGAAAATCTGGATATGTGTTGGAAATGTGGAGTAAAAGAAAAAAGTCTTACGTAAGTACGATAATGAAGTATTTGTACAGAGCCGTTAAAGATGCACAAACCATAACTCCTATCAGATTATGTTCAGAATAAAGAGAAACACCACTGAGAATAATTGAGTCCCTATGAATACAAAAGCAATAATGTCACACGATAGTTCCATGGTGACGTTGAAAGAGAAGAACAGCGGCGGCACGTTGGAGCAGAGGGAGGATATCGTAACAGCCAGCAGGAGGAACAGGAAAGAGAGAAAAGGGCGACGCCTCCTCTATCGCTTCATGAGGTTGTTGGCTTTCTGGTTGGCAGCTTCGATGCGGGACACGTTGAGGTCGGCCTGCGGACAGGAAGACCAGAGTTACCATCAGAACCAACAGAACCATCAGAACCAACAGAACCAACAGAACCATCAGAACCATCAGAACCAACAGAACCAACAGAACCAACAGAACCATCAGAACCAACAGAACCATCAGAACCATCAGAACCAACAGAACCATCAGAACCATCAGAACCAACAGAACCAACAGAACCTGCCACAGCAAACAGAATCTATTAAATCTTATACTTCAGTCACGTGACAGAAAGAAAATCAGCTTGTTGATGTCAGCTCCTCCTCCTGACTGTAAATACATGACGGCTGCAACCTTTAACTGTTATATGTTATATAACAATACAAATAATATTAGCAATTATATACAGTTAGTTTATAAACATATATTTGTTTACTTATTTATCTATTTAACTACATTCAATGAATATCTCAATCATTTTTTTATTCTTTTTGACATCTAATCGCTGGATCTCCCCCTGGTGGCTGGCTGCAGTATAGATAAACCCCACCTCCTCCATGTTAGCAGATAGGACATGGCTCAAACAACAAAGATCTTGAAGTTAGTATCTGGTGCATGTTGAAGTATTCGGTGCACGTTGAGTGGACACAGTACTTTTCCCTGTATGCGGTCGATCTGGTCGTTCTGCTGCATGATCTCACTTCCCATGTCCAGAGCCATACTCTTCAGATTTCCCATGATGCTGCTGACGTGAGCCAGGTTCTCCTCCATCTCGTCCTCACGGGCGTCGCCAGTCACCCTGCGAGGGAACATCAGCATCACAGAGATGTTTTATTCATATACAGTAGCTCTGCAAAAGGATGTGGCAGAAGGATTTTGATATAAATAAAATTAAATGTGTCCAACAAGACAAATATTCTCCAATAAGGAAATTAAATCAGAAAGATTAAAAGAGATAATTTCATCTGAAGTGAATAAATAATGTGTTTCTATGAAAAAACAGAATAGATCAGATGAAAGTTGATATTTATAGATTCCTCGTGGTAATATGCTGAAGAGAGGATGATGTGGTTTGTTTGAGCAGCTGCTCAGGGTGTGGTAAAGAAGAGCAAACACACACTCACCACGCAGCGACCCACACTCACACCCTTCATTAAAGCTCCCACCTCCGTATGTGTCCTCCGCTCATGATCATTTGCTCCCGCTCGTCGACCACTCGTGACGAAGGCGGCTGATTGGACACGACGCCGTCCTGACCCGAGGCTCCGCCCCACACGGCCTTGTAGGCGCCGCTCTCCTCGAAGGCCTTGAGTCTGACGGAGAGAAACACTTCATGAGCATCTCTCACCACCGTGTTCAGCCTGTCTCATGGGATGGATCCACTCTGAGGCCAGACTGGTGCATCCTGTGTTTACAGGAATTCAGGCTTTAGCTGCTCCTCAGTTCTGCCCCCAGCACACGTGGAATCACATACATGTAACATGTCAGTCTGGGTTCATGACGTCAAACAGGTTGTGAGATCTAAACAGCTGAAAAGCAAGCAGGCAACAAAATAAAGCTTCTGTAACTAATGGACAAAGCACGAAAAACACTAGTGTTTCACATCTCAAAGTGCATCGGAGGGAAAGTTTGAACCACAATGACCTTTGACCCTCGACCAATTCAAATCTAATTAATCCCATCCATCAAATGCGTCTATTGTCACCCTCCGTCCATCCAGCTCCCTGTCGCAGCCAAACTATCCGTAAAGAGTATGAGAAACCAGTAACAAAAAAAAGCCTCACGCCCCCCCACCCCGCCAGCAACATACACGATCATAAGACTAGTACCACGACTCGCAAACCAGTAACGTCGCCACCACCACTTAAACCACTCCGTCCACCAGTATGCTCACTGACTACCCCCCCGCCCTTCCCCCCCCCGTCCGACCCCCCCGCCACCGCCCCTCTCCGCGATGTTACCCCTGGCCCCCCCCCCTCGGCCTGCCGCCTCCCCCGCCCGCCTGCCCCCCAACCAACACCCCTAGGAGCAGAGGCCACAGCACTTTCCCAGGTCGGACAGAATTATACGTCGGGCCTCCGCTCAAAAGTCAGAGTTGGAATCTGATCCACAACCCTCCTCGTACACGCACCAACGTGCACTCAGAGCGGCGGTGTGCTTAGGAGGAGGTGGGTGAAGGGAGGAGGAGGAAGGATGAGGAGGGAGGAGGTCTTGGTTCTGCTTCGTCTGTCGTGCGGCTGCGCGGTCTGCCGCTGTCGTGCTGGTCCCTCGACGTAGTCTGTCTGTATTCGGTCTTGCTTTATCTTCGGTTTGTCTCTGGTGTATCTTCTTCTTGCTTCTCTGCGCGCTTCTGCTCTTCGTCCTTTGATCCTTCGTCTGTGTCTTCTTGTCTTTCTCGGTTCGCCTCTTTCCTTCTTTTCGTCTATCTTCTTCGTATCTTCTGTCTTCTGTTGCCTTGCTTCTATCTCGGACGTCTGTGCCCTGCCCGCTGCCGCGTATCCTCGTCCTCGTGGTTGGGAGTCCGTTAGGTTGCGTTTCGTGTCTGCTTCTTCTGTCGTTCCTGCCGCTCCGATTATCCTACCTTCCCCCTGTCTCCCAATCTCCACCCCCCCTACCCCACTCCTTATTGAACTTCCTACTCTTCGTTCCCCTCCTTCTTCTCCCCTCTCCCTCTCCTCCTTCCGTTCTCATCTCTCCCACCCCGCCCATCATCCTCGCTTCTTCCCTTCCACTGCGTCCGATTTCCATTCTTCGATGTGCTGCTGCCGCACCACTCCTCCACCCCCACACAAGCTCGCTCAGCGCCGTGCAGCATATCGCATGTACATCCCGCGCCACGCCCATCCCCTTGTCATCCCCTGACGCACTAGCAGCCGCAGCAGCGCGCTTGAGCCGCCGCTCACCCCAGCAGACCAGAAACCCAACACACACACCAGCCGACCACAGCACGATCCCAGACCCCAAGACACGGCAGCTGAGTTGCACGCAATAGACAGACGTTGGATTCGTACAAACCACGAGCAGCACCCACAAGTAGTGTGAATCACTGAGCACTCACATGGCACGCGGAACAGGCACCAGCGTACAGTACAGACTCCAGCATCGGCATGGGGCCGTGGACCCCGTAGCAGCGTACCCTACTTCCAGAGGGGCCAGGCGCACAGACCACAGCACTGGGCCATGTCTGTCAGGTTCTTCTCCGCCTCTCTCATGTCCCTGTTGACGGTGTCCATGCCTTCCTCAATACGCTCCAGCTGCTCTGTGAGGAACAGGACGGTGTGAGGCCGAGGAGACAGATCCAGAGCGTCTCCGTCAAAGACAGATCCTCCAGCTGTCCTCGGACACGTCTCCAGACACCAGAGCTCCCAGTGCACTCACTGGGACTCTGTATACACACTCTCTGATATATATATAGTCATTGTGTACAGAGATAAAGTAGAAGTGATTACCTCCTTGTTCGTCCAGCATGACCAAAGCTCTGATACCGGAGTCTTTACTCTGGAGGACGGAGCAGATTCAGAGGTTAGGACTCATATTTATATATAAAACACACACAGAACATACAACTTAGAAAGTGTCCTTGAACACAACACATAAACATCACCACAACGACACGTGTCACTCTGACAACACTTCAAATTGAGTTCGGACAATATAAATACTATAATCATTTTCTTCAACTCCGCTCAGTCTGTCTCATTCCTCCTTGTCTCTGTCTTCTATCAGGCTTCATATCTGTATGTATACGTGTGTGTGTGTGTGTGTGTGTGTGTGTGTGTGTGTGTGTTTGTGAGTGTGTTTGTGTGTGTGTGTGTGTGTACCTCCTCCACCAGCAGCATCATCCGTCTCGTGCTTTCCAGGGACTGAAATAAATATAAATCCATATACTGTTACTTCACATTCATAGCAATATATTAAATATATAGAACATAAATACAAACATTTTGCACAAAGTAAAATGACGAGTTCCAAAATGTTGTAAAGCTCCGTCATGGTTCATGTTCATTTAGACCTAACTCGTTTTCTACACCAAATAAAACGATCAAACTCAAGTACACTTTATTCCCACACTCTTATGAGGTCACTGTGACCTGTGACCTCTGACCTCTGACCTCTGATCAGTTCATTTGTGAGTCTAAAGTTTATTTGCCACTAAATAAGAAACCTGCATCTGACTTTATCTGCAAAGTGAAAGAAACAATCATCGTTCACTTGTTTTTATCTGTCGGCAGCGATAGAAACGTGAGCGTGATAATATCTTCTTCTTCTTCTTCTTCTTCTTCTTCTTCTTCTTCTTCTTCTTCTTCTTCTTCTTCTTCTTCTTCTTCTTCTTCTTCTTCTTCTTTGTTCGTCCAGACGTTGACGCTGCACCAGAGAGTGTGTGTGTGTGTGTGTGTGTTTGTGTGTGTTTGTGTGTGTGTAAACATCATGTCGCTCCCTGAGCACTTCCCCAACAGGATGATGACGAGGTGGACGACTGCACTTGGGGACCAGTGGTCTCCATGGCGACCAGGTGACTCAGGTGTCCTTAAAGGGACAGTGTCTCTCCTGTAACTCACTGATCCTGAGTCTGTTTCTACCGGTGAACTGAGCTTCTCTCCTTGTGATGACGTCCTTACGTTTTATTACCTTTCATTACCTACATGTTAATGTTTATATATCCTCTATTAGGGTTTATTGAATCACAGATTTTTACGATATGAAACATTTGAAGATTTTCCAGGAAATAACATCACAAAAACTACCAACATATAAACTGGAGGAACATTTCTACTGCAGAGGTCAAAGGTGAAAGTCTCATTGAACGACTCCTGATCATTTAAATCCACAAGATCCAGATTTTTACTTGAATCTGCAACAAATCACGTCTGAGTTATTCATCATGAAACTTCAGATTTAGTTTCTCTTTAATATGGTGAAATCCTTATTTAAGAAACCCTGGCAAATTTAGGGGACATATATTATTGAGTGTAAACTGATCCGAGTACGAACACAAATCTTTATTCTAGTTACTACTTACCTCATCTGTGACCTGATTGGCTCTTCTGTGTAGCTCCTCCTGCTCTGTTAAGATGGGCGGGTCTGACGCCATGTTACCACTGTGTGTGTTGTGTGTGTTTGTGTGTGTGTGTGTGTGTGTGCGTGTTTGTGTGACTGTGTGTGTGATTGTGTGTGTGTGTGTGTGTCTGTCTGTCTGTGTGTGTGTGTGTGTTGGGGGGGGACCAGACTCGGCTGCAGCATCAGGTGGTTGTGGCACCTGGAGAGCAGAGAGAGCAACACAACACAAATGAAACGATTCTCCACAAAGACGAAGACGTCCACTTGGAAACACGAGGAGGTTCCAGATCTTCTGGTGATGAGGTCGACCCCGGTGTGGAGGAGCTGTAAACAACAACACTGATCTGTCCACAGCAGAGTTTATACATCATGTCCCGCCTCCTAATGCTCTACAGGCTCCGCCCCTGCTGCTCTACAGGCTCCTCCCCTCGCCTGGATGTTCCCACATGTTGTTGTGAACGAGTCAGACCCGACAACCTGCTGCTGCTGCTTCACAGGACAAAGTGTGAACCCAGTTGTGTGGACTTCATCCAGAGGTCATTAGGTCACATTAGGTTCCCACACTGACGTCCTTTGCATAAGAAGAAATCAGAATCATTCACGCTAGCTGGAGTCGCTAACGTCATCTGAACATTCCAGAGACAGCTACAGAGACATGTGGACGATTTGGTTTCCCTGGATTATTTAATTTCCTCGTCCAGGTACAGAGACTGTGTCACCGCCCCCTGCTGGTTTAAACCAACAACACGTTTGAAAACAGAAATGATGTTTGTGTTAATTAGCATAACGATGGTGATTTGTGTGTAACACAAGTCGCTCCGAGTCGAGTCAACAACCCAGAGCAGGTGAACAAATCCAACATATGAGCCGTGTGTGTCTTCAGTGTATTACACATGTTCTAATGGGTTTTAAATGGAATCAGCCGAGTCAACACCACTAATACCCCAGGGAGACACACACTGGGCTGCGATTGTCTGACAAAGCTTTTTGTGTCCTTGACTGTTTGACAAACGCACTAAACAAACAGTGTGTATCCACCAGAGAAACTGGTTACACTGTGTGACGCCAAGTTTCACATCTGCACACAGGTGTGTGATCGTCTGATCACCGATGTGTGAGTCGTTAAAACGTGAGCAGGTAGTTGTGTGTTAACCTCAGAGGACATCGTTCTCTGAGGTTAACACACAAACCCCATATAGAACAAGGAGCGCAGGGGAGCTGAGCTGAAGGAAAATCTGTCCAACAAAAGTGAGGACGTAAACAAAGATGTCCTCCTGCTGCTTGTGGTGACGTCCTCCACTGAACAGCTGATCAGCATCAAACTGTAACTTATTATAATTTATTATGAGCTACACAGATGACAAGTCTTATTGTAGGATTTACACTGATTGAATTTAAACTGATCTTAGTTCAGGTGAAGTACTGATCTTTAAAAAGACTCTTATCTCTTTAAACTGTTTGACTTCTGAGATTCTTGCTTTTACATATTTTTACAATTTATTATTTGTTAAATCATTAAGTTTAAATGGCTGAATATGAATCTAACACTCCCCCTGGTAACAGCTTTAACTGATGGTTTATAACATGATACTTCAATATAATAATATGAGGGTTTACAATAGTTAAGTATAATAATAGATTAGTTCATAATAGTTTAATATATAAATATGATCGTTTGTAGTTTAATACAATGTAATGATAATATGATGGTTTGTATAAAATAATAATATAATGTGGTTGTTTATAAACGTTTAATATAATAACATGATTCTTTATAATGAGTTAAATATAACAGCATAGTTTATAATATAATAATATTGTTTATAAGAGGAAACTTTAAGGATCGTTCACGATCATCAACTTGAAGTGAGGAAGTGAAACTGAGATTTAAATAAATCTTCATCTACGTCTCTGATCTGAATAAATATAAAATATAATAAAAGTATTAATCATTGAGAGATTAAACGGAGGATCGCGCTCTTACCTTTGATCCGCGCTTCTTCAGATTATCTGATTTTCATCTGACGTATTTTCTCTCCTCAGTTTCTCCTCCGCCCCGCCCCTCCGCTCCCCACCGGCCCCGCCCCGCCGCGAATCGAACACACCCCACACCAACATTACAGCAAGAATATTAAACAGAGGCTTGTACTACATATAATATATAACATTTAATAATATAATAAATATAAAGTCTGTCAAATCATCATTGCTTTTTACTTTTTACTTATGTTTCTTTTAACTTTTCTTTGGCCATTACTTTAAAATGTTTAGTGGAGTTACAGGATGTATTATCTCACATTATTCTAAAATAATTATAATTTTAATTATTAACAGTACTACTACTGCTACTACGAGTAATACTAATAATAGTTAAAGTCCAGCTGTAATACAAAGATATTACAGCTGGACTTTTGAATCGTTGGTCACTGCAACGTCACATGAATATAAAAAAGTCAAGCTGATTATAGCATCGACTTAATACATATTATTTTTTGCCCTATGAATAATAGTTATATTATAAACACATAGTAGAAAAGATAGGCAGTCTCAATCTGAGTATATGAATATATATATATATATTTTAGTTTTACTATATTTAATAAGAAGACAAATATACACTTCCAAGTTAGCCTCCTAACCCACAGGTCTGTGCTTACTGGATGCCAGCAGGGGGTAGTGGGGAATTGAATTATCTAAAAAGTTATCATAGTGTTCTGTAAATTAATATTTCTACACCTTGTTCCTCATCCTGAAAAGAACCGGAAGCACAGTTTTTTATTACTTTATTACGACTGTATGTACCAGTGCATCAAA